>BDUI01000513.1:32409-45167 GCA_002335545.1 Apodemus speciosus | reverse complement strand
CATTTAAAAATAGTTAAATAGGCCGGGCGTGGTGGCGCATGCCTTTAATCCCAGCACTTGGGAGGCAGAGGCAGGCAGAATTTCTGAGTTCGAGGCCAGCCTGGTCTACAGAGTGAGTTCCAGGACAGCCAGGGCTAAACAGAGAAACCCTGTCTAAAAAAAAAAAAAAAAAGACTCCTGCATATGTGCATTCAAGGATGGGAAAGAAACCCAACCAAAAATCAGGGGCTTCCACCTCTGTCAAATTTCTAGAAGGCCAGAGCTATGGAATGTGCAGAGATGTTCCTTCTAAGGTGAAAGATAAGTTGTTGCCTTGGCCCCTCCCACCACCAAGAAAGAAGCACAGTATTTAGTGGCCCCTTTGGATTTTGGCAGCAGCACATACCAAGTGCCTCAGAAAGCTGCTAGCYGTACATGGTGCGGGAAATGGAGAAGGCTCCTCAGCAGCCCCAGGCTGTTGTACAGACTGTTCTACCACCTGGACCATATGATCCAAGAGACCTACTGGTACCTGGCATGYCAGAGGCAGATAGGGATGCTGTTCGGAGTCACTGGCAGGCCCCTATAGGCGAATCATAACAGAGACCCTTGGGATTTTGGAGCAAAGCTTTAGCACCAGCTGCTAAAAGGAACCATTTGAGGGTCAGCTCTGAGCCAGCTATTGAGCCTCAGCAGAAACAGCATTTGACAATGAGACCTAAGCTGTCTACCATGAGCTAGGTATTATCTGACCCACCAAGTCATAAACTAGGGTGTGCACAGTAACAACCCATTATCAAATGGAAGCGATATACACGACAGGGCCGAGGCAGGTCCACCAGCAAGCTGCATGAAGACGTTTCCCGAATGCCTCTTCTACTCCCATGCCTCTGCTCCCAGGCTTCTTCCTGGAGGTAAAATGAACATTTCATTGCACTGGAAACTAACATCCCATCCCCTACCACCACTTCTGAGCTTCTGATGCAGGAAGCCAACAATAGGAAACGTCAACCCAATCCATGCAGAATGGCAAAGGGACCCTTCCAGAATGAAGGTATTGCTCTATTCTCCAGAGAAAGAACCAAGACCTGAGGTAAAGGGTGGAGGAAGAAAAGAATAGGCAGTAGAGGAAGGTAGTTATAAATACCAGCTAAGGCCAGCAGAAATGAGCTATAACTGACATGGGAATATTTGTTCTATTTTTTGTTAAAAACATTTGTGCATATATGCATAATTAAGCCAATATTTGTGTTTGTTTTCCTGTTTCTTTATTATATAATGTAACATCAAACAAGAAAGTATCAATGGTTAAATGTTGTAAATCTATATTATCATATTTAAGAGGGTTTTGTAGTTATTGTTGTTTTGAGACAGGGCCTCACTATGTAACCCTGGCTGTCCTGGAACTCTCTGTAAGCCAAGCTAGACTGAAACTCACAGAGATCTGTCTGTCTGTTTCCTGAGTGCTGGCATTGACGATATATCATTATGCCTGGCTGCCATGTTTAAGTTTTGAGAGACTGAAAGACTAAGCATTCTTCAAGGGACTTTGCTACCTATTCTAACATACATTCTGCATTTGCAGTTTTCATGGAATGGCCATGTCATGTTAGGCAAAATTATGACCTGGCTGTTGTTTTCATTTGGAAATTTATCATGGCATAAGATATGATTGCGTGTCAGTTTGGCAAGTGGTAGACTTGTGATAACTAATCTTGGTTGTCAACTTGCCTGTACATGGAATCAACTAAAATCTAAGCTACTGAGCACAACTGGGAAAGATTTTCTTGATCAGATTATCTGAAGCCAGAGACCAGCTCTAAATCTATGCAGCACCTTTCTGGAAGCAGCCTAGATAGAGGGACATAGGAGAAAGTTAGTTTGCTTTGGGAGTATTTGCCCTCACTTTTGCTGGCAAGTCTGTCTATCCCTTTGCTCTGGTATTTCTTCACTGATATTAGAGCCTATTTCTGGATTCCAGCATAGGTTGAAGACCATCAGCTCTCCAGGATTCCAGCACCAGATTGAGACTGCTGAGACATCCAACCCTGTAGACTGAATAAATTCCAGGTTCTCAGCCTTTCCAGACCACATTCTGCAAGCTGTTCTAATGAATCCCTTTTAATATGTATTTATTCATCCTATCAGTTCTGATTTTTAGAGAACCCTGACTGATACAAGTTGCTACATTTATAATTAAAATAAGCAAGCTTGGAGCAACACTTGGTCCTTCCAAACCTGCCTCCCAGTTTCCTTGTCTTTGGCATCCTTTCTCCCAACCACGCAGGCCTGGAAATACTGACTTTTAACTTCCTCCTGATTAGCCACAAACATCCTAAGCCAGTCTCTATAATACTATGTTTTAAACATTCATCTCCCTTTCAAATCTTGTTGTTTGCTTCCGAGTTTAAATTGTGCTTCTCATGGTGTCGTGGTCTGTTTTCTTTGCTCACAGCATCTTCCCTCCAAAAACCATTCTCACCATTCTTGAAATCATCTTGAGGTCTGTCTCTAAATCATCACCTTAAGATCCTAGTCCTTACCTAACTGCAGGACCCAATGATACTTGATCAATCAGTATTCAGTAAGCCATTCATGTAAGATCACCTTCCACTTGATTTTTCCCTATTTATTTATTTATTTACTTACTTACTGACTTCTTTCCCAATTGTAGTCCCCCATCAGCTCCCCCCCTTCACCTCTGAGAAGGAGGAGATCCCCACTGGGTGTCACTCAACCCTGGCACCTCAAGTCACTGCAGCACTAGGTACATCGTCTCCAGAGGCCAGACAATGCAGCCCAGTTAGGGAAACAGGATCCACAGACAGGCAACAGAATCAGGGTAAGTCACTGTTCCAGTTGTTGGGGGACCCACATGAAGACCAAGCTGCACATTTGCTACTTATGTGTAGGGGACCAAGGTCCACCGTGCTCTTGGGTTGATGGTTCAGTCTCTGGGAGTCTCTAAGAGACCAGGTTAGCTGACTGTGTTGGTCTTGAGATTTTTATAATAATGATTTACTATGTAAGCTAGTAACCAAATATTAGTGATTTAAATGATTAATTGAAACCAGAGCTAAAAAGAAGACAATGAAGAAAGGAAAAGAACACACAAACTCTATTCCACATCTAAGGCCTGAGCGTGGGAGACTCCAGAGGCAGAACTTCAGAAGCCACACCTCCAAGTGTGGTCACCCGCACTCTATCTTAATAACAAGTTCTTGTTTTCATTGTAATACTGGATAGAGACATAAACTCACAGCCCAGCATTTGAGCAGATTTAAGGCAGATGTTTCAGACAGGTTCTTAATTACTTTTTGAAAAATGTATTCATAATAGACACATTATCTGTTTTAAACAATGTACCAACTTCTGTATCTCAAGTTTAACTTGAAGGAAAGCAAAGCTATTGAGATAAAAGAGGTACAAAGTTTAATCAGTTTGAGGAAAGTGTAATACCTCAAGAATAAAACAGGAAAAAAAAAGACATTTTTATAAAGTCATGCGATGACTTTCCTCTCAAGTTGAAACAGTCTTTAAAAGATTTTGTCTTCAAAAGCAAATGTTTCTCTCATATTTTTAAAATAATAGGCTGACGATTTATCTTATAGTTGAACTACGCAGTATAGATGCTTGCTTCTGTTGTTATGTTTGCTAGGTCCTTTCACTGTAGATCTGTTTATTGCCATGATTCTTTGCCAAGTGCTTGGGACACAGTGATGAATCCAGACATTAAGTTCTGTTGGGAGTTACCTTAGTGTGGTTATAGACAATAAACAAAGCAGTGCCAGGCAGGTGAGCACCTTGACAAAATAGGAAAGTTGGGGGGTAGGAGGTTTAAGGGACGAAGCCCATTCTGATCATTCAATGCTGAGGTGTACGGGGAAAGTCCTTGTGATTGAACCCGATGTCCTTCAAATGCCCAGCCAGTGCTCAGCTCCCGAGCCCTTCCTCCAGCCTGGTGAACGCTTCTCTCCAGACTTGGGTGTCTGGTTGAAACGGTCTCATGTTGTGGAGTGAAAGCTGATGGGTCAGAAACAAAAGTATTATTCACAGAAATGCTTGCCAGCTAGATGTGGTGGTGAACACTTTTAATCCCAGCTCTCAGAGGGATGTGGAGTTCATGGAGTTAAGAGGCCAGCCTAGTCTACATATTGAGTTCCTAGCCATCAGGGCCCTGTCTCAAAAACAAACAAACAAATGCTGATTTTCATGGCCTTGTAACATTAGTGCTCAGCCTATCATAAAGGGAATGTGAGAGATTTAATAGCTTCCACCAAGAGAGGAGATGAACTAAGATGATAGGAATACAGAGGAAGAGGCTTTAACATCCATTTTGATATTTGAAAAATGAATGAAAATGAAAAGCCACTCACTGTCACTCATAATCAAATGTAAGGTAAAAGCAAAACTCTACATACCCAGCAAAAAAGACCAAGAGTAAAAGGACGGATGGGCTGGAGATGTGGCTCAGGGGTAACTGTGTGCACTGCTCTCTAGAGACCCTCACTTCAGTCCCAGTACCCATGGCAGGCTTCTTACCAGCACCTCTAACTCCAGCTCCAGGGGATTTGACACCCTCATCTGTTCTCCACAGGCACTGCATACACATACATATTCACATAATTAAAAACAAAATAAATCTTTAAAAATAAACTGATATTGCCAGTGTCGGCTGGATAGAGCAGTGGGGGTTTTCAGGCACTGCTTTAGGAGTGTGAACCGGTGGCAGCGGTCAGAGTGGAGCACACGTGTCCCCATAATGTAATATCCCCAGATACCCACATAACTGTGATGATATTCAAGAGTGTACACAGCAGCAGTATAGACAAAAGGAACAACTCAGTGGTCTTGTCACCAACACAAGAGATATTAGTGGTTGTATACACACCACATATATTTATGTATATGTAACATATATTGCATGTGCACATTATATATAATATGTGTATACATATATGTGTGTGTGTTTGAAACATCATAGAGTCATTCATATATTTATCAGGTGGTTCAGACAACTGGTTGTTTTTGGTGGCAGTAGAAGATAGGACAATCATGAGCAGAGGAATACGCTTGAGAAAAGGACCTGTGCTAAGGGTTGTGGCTCCCTTTGGGAAGGAGCGTGGACTGCTTGTCATTGTCCCTGGACCTTAGTGAAAGTTACGCGGCTGGTTCCTATCATGAAAACACGCCGTGCTGTCCACTTGTGATTTAAACTGTTATTCTAGCATGCCTCTAAAGGCAAAAGGATAGCTGCTGTCCATCTGGAAATAAGACTAGAAAAAAATCTAAAACAAGAACAATACCTTCTGAAAATGTATAATATATAGCAAGCCTCTACTTGATGGTAAAACAAAGACAAATGGCCTAGGAAAAAAATAGATGTAGCCAGTTCAGAAACAGTCAGTGGACCTATAAAAATGTGCTCAAGGCCAGAAGTCATCTAGAACTAAAAGAATTACACTCTCATTGCCAGTGTCAGGCCTGCTGAAGGATATGAGGTTACTGCTTTTCTTTTAAAATGTGGATGTGAGTAAAGTTAAACTACTTAAATTTGAAATGTGTATTCCTTCAGTGCAGTGATTCTCCTGGGAACTAGCTGCAGAAACATAAGAGCCTCCCAAGACACTTACTTCAGTGTTGCCCTTAGTAGCAAACAAAAACTGGAAAACAACTCAAAGCCTGTTATTTGCAAGATGGGTGTTGTTGGTTTGGATTAGTTTGGTTTGGTTTGGTTTGGTTTGGTTTGGTTTGGTTTGGTTTGGTTTGAGATAGGTCTCATAATATAGACAAGGCTGGCTTGGAACTTGAGATGTGACCCAAACTGACCTCAAGCTCATGGCAGTGGTTCTCTTTCAGCCTCCTTAGTTGTGACATGTACAGGATAAGCCACTGCGCCTACCTCAAAGATATAGCAATGAACTGTTCTACAAGTATGAAATGTCATGAAACTGTTTAAAAGGTTTATTAGTTAATAACCCCGTGTGCATATGAAATTATATAAGCAAATCAACATGCAGAACTAGAGAGATGGCTCAGTGGTGAAAAGCTGTTCTCTTCCAGAGGACTAAGTCCAGTTCCCAGACCCAGGTAGGGTTGTGGTTCATAACATCTGAAACTCCGGCTCCCTACACCTTTGGCCTCTGAGGACACCTGCACTCCAGTGTACATCCAGTCGCGTACACCTACACATAACTTAAAATATTTTCAAAAGAAAAGTGTTCAAATTGTATATACAGTATGATCTCTCTTCTAGCAATAATCAAAATTCTTATAAATGTGTGAAAGACATTATGAGTAAGGGAGGGGATGAATTAAATCCTAGTCATGATGGCAGCAGTTAAAAGCTGCTCTTTGTCCTTCTGCAACCCAGTCCTGGTGTCCCTTTCCAACTGTGGAACCTGTCTGATAGCCTGCTCAGAACAGCTACTACTGTAAGCAGGTATACATTCAATTTATGTTTTGATCAAAGGTCCTTTGGACCCTTTAAGCAGTAGGGGTGTGGCCTCATAGTTTAACATCCATGGCTCCTTAAGTCTGAATTTCTTCTAATGGAGAATTACTTTTGAGAAATGTCTCATGTCTCAGTGATCCTTACTGAAAGCCACTGTTGAGTTCAGGCTTCAATGACTCACCAGACAAGATAACAATCAAACCACTTTTATCTATTAAAAACAGCATTTCCTGAAATTCAGAGCACTGGCAAATGTTCTCACATTGATTCAACTCAATTTAAAATTTCGCTTATATAAAATTGTATTTATTAAAATTTATTTTGTGGGACTGGAGAGGTGGCTCAGTGGTAAGAATGCTTGCTCGGTAAGCACAAGGACTTAGCCGGAATCCCCAGCACCCATGTAAAAAGCTGAGATGACTGTAGACGTCACACCTGTAGCAAGGGCACTGCACAGGAGGAGGGGCACAGATCCCAAGAGCTCCCTGGCCAGCCAGCTAGCTGCGCCAGTGAGAGACCCTGTCTCAGTCAGTAAGGGAGAGCAGGACGGAGAGACGCTGCACATGTGCACCACCACAGGCACAGCATGCAAATTGTTCTTTTTGCAATATTTCATGATCCTTTGTCAGCATATAAGTTTAAAAGCATCTTTAAAAGCTCTAGGATGTCGGGGGTCTTTCCTTTGCGTGCTGTGTATAGAAGTAGTTGGCAGGCTCTTTTTGAATGAAGAGAGTAAAGGTAAGGTTCTTACGCACTATTGCTGTGACATTTCTCACCGTGGCAGTGTATACCGTGCTTTGCCAAGATGCTGTCATATTTGGCACCTGCCCTCTCAAGGCTTACAACACTCTCTGGTCATCCCAGCTACTGAAAGCCACATCTCCAGTGTACAGAGACTTTTGTCAGGAAGGAGATTTGCTACCTGCATTAGGAACCACAAGCCCAGAGAAATGGAGGAATTGTTTGTAAGGGCAGCAATGCTGGAGATGTATAACCTTGAGAGAGTTGTAGTATTTACAGCCAGGGAAACTGGAACCTAAACAGCATTGCAAAAGAGGGCGTTGGCCGGGCAGTGATGGCACACGCCTTTAATCCCAGCACTTGGGAGGCAGAGGCAGGCAGATTTCTGAGTTCGAGGCCAGCCTGGTCTACAGAGTAATTCCAGGACAGCCAGGGCTACACAGAGAAACTCTGTCTCGAAAAAAAAAACAAAACAAAAAACAAAAAACAAAAAAAAGAGGGCGTGACACCATATGGACTCAGTGACAGTAGTTGTCTGACATAGGCGAGGGCAGAGCCCAGGGTGTCACTTCACCCCTGCGTGCTCCCACCACACTAATTTTCCAAGGCTTCGCTCTCCTAGGCACCCTACTTGGTGCCACCCTGACTTTGTGCTCAGGGCATTTTGTCTCCTTCCTTTAACTTTCTCCTGTTCTTAAATTTCCCAGGGTGTGGCTGGCTGGCTGAACCCCTCCCCCTCAGCGTGCTCATTCCCCGCTTTAACATCCCAGCTTATGTAAATCCAGCCTCCTTGAGCCTAAACCATCCCTACCCCTGAGCTAACGGAACTGATGGGAGGTTTCCCCACCGTGCACAGTACAGAACTCTATGTGGCTTCTCAAGCCTCTTATTCTGTTCTTCTGAGCAGTTTTTATTTTTAGGGGCTACCTGACGTTAAGCTATAGGCCTCATGGTATTGTTATGCCTACAAAACAGACTGTTTTCTTTTGGTCAGCCAATGTGAAAACAGCTTTATGTGAAATTATTTGACAGGGGGTTCAGTACTGAAAACCTAAATTCTGTTCTGCGCTTATAAATCACAAATTCTTAATATTACGTCATTATAATATTTTATATTTTAACTAATCAGTGTTTTTTTTTTTCACTTCAGTAACTGTATTTTGGATGTTAGGCATTAGTATGTGTGTATTTCCATCTTCCACCACACCTACTAGAATACTCAAAGTAACTATCTATTATTTTAAATTTTGATTTTTTTTTCTTATCAATTTGCGGCGAGCTTGTGCACAGCACTGCTCTGTCTTGTTGACAGAGGCCACTGCCCAGTGCTCTCTGCAGCCAAAGGACATCTGGGTGGCCTTAAGCCTCACCATCCATCGGTGTTAAGCTGGAGGAAGCAGCCCTRTTTGAACTAGAATGATATTGGTGCCATGGTATCTCTTTTAAAGAGTAAGCACTGACATTTTGGTCCATTATAGTTTTCAAACTTTTTCTTCTAGTTTTTCTCATTATCCTTTGTTCAAATGAACTCTTCCCCAAGGATGTCACTTGCATCCTGAGATGAGAGGGAGGAGACAGGGGGATAGTGGCCAGCAGTCCAGAGCCCCAGCTTAGACCCCCCTCCTCATCCCCACCCAACACAGCTCAAGAATCCTCGAGTCTCATTTAAAATGCTTTTTAAGAAACTTGTTCCGTGATATCTCATCTAGCAACTTGGTTTAAAAGCAGGAACCACTGCTGGTGGTAAAGTGGGTTTTAAGTACAAAGGAAAAKACTCTGGGTTACTCTGGGTTACAGCTCTTGTTTCAGCAATAAAAGAGTTAATGCACTGAGCAATAGAGGCTGCGATTCGACTCTGCAGYGGGATAGCGCTCTCAGTCTCTGTCCTTCGYGGTTTAGGGAAGGGGGTGGTATTCTGCATTTGAAAGGACTCTAATGAATGCYGTCAGTGTTTGTGAGAGCCCAGGGTCTGTGCGGGAAGGGGAGCTGGGGAAGTGCTGGGGCTGCTTCAGGATAGGTGGATCAGAGTTTGCTCTGATTGAGCGGAATGTTCCACCGCGGTTCATCTTTATTCATTATCCTTTGTTCTTTATAGTCTGATATATTGGGATGAAAGTAAGTGTAGATATATATTTGAACGATCTATTTTCTTTTAAAGCTGTTTGTTGGGTACAGCAGGGAATATACTTCTCTTGTCTTGGTTGGATGCACAAATCTGTGCGCCTTGCTTTTTGCCCGTTGCCTAGACGATCACTCGGTTTCTCTGAGGATGTCTGGTTCTCGAAAAGAGTTTGACGTGAAACAGATCTTGAAAATCAGGTGGAGGTGGTTTGGCCATCAAGCATCGTCTAACTCTTCAGGTGACAGCCAGCAGGGAGAATTTTGGAGCCGAGGACAGACTGGAGCAAACGGTGGGAGAAAGTTTTTAGATCCGTGTAACCTACAATTGCCTTTGGCTTCAATTGGTTACCGAAGGTCCAGCCAACTGGATTTTCAGAATTCACCTTCTTGGCCAATGGCATCCACCTCTGATGTCCCTGCATTTGAGTTTACAGCAGAAGGCTGTGGCRGTGCACACTGGCTGGAGAGACCAGAAGTGGACGATGGCACTAGTGAAGAGGAAAACGAATCTGATTCCAGCTCGAGCAGGTCGATTATTCTCTTACTGTCAGGATGGGGTGCGGGGTGTCTGCTCTATGATATTGGAGATTATTGAATATTTACTAGTCTTTGAGTGTCCGCGCATCTGCTCCTGTGTACTGACTGCATGAATGGCAGCTTGGGTGGATATGTACATTTGCTAGGATCGGAAAATGTCTCAGCATTAATTCTGTGAAATCTAAAGGCAACAAATAGCTTTCATTTTGAAATACCTCGTGTTTCATGTATAGATCTGACACGGCTTTGAAAATAATATATAGCAGCAGTTTTATACATTGTTGCCTGGCATTATTCATCTGGCTTCTATATTTACAGTAAAACTATAAGACATTTATACGGTATAGATCCTTGTGATATTTCGGGTTATAATAGACTATGGAGTTGTTTTAATTTGATAAAAATGAAAGGTTTTACAAAAAGAGACACACTGTTGTTCTCAATTTTTGACACCATTTTAGTTGTCAATACTATTTTCCTGTGATTATGTCTTTGTCCTGTGGATATTGCAGCTCTGCAGACTAAAACAGAGAAGACTAAGTAACATGTCTCTTTCAAGGATAACACCACCGATTCCCCTCATCCCCACTTTCCACTGAAATTCACGCTGTTTAAAGGAAAAGAAAGATAATCTTTTAGGAAAGTTTAAGTGAACATGGTGTTGGGGGTGCTAGATGTGGTCAGGGAGTCAAAAAGACGATAAGGAAAATGAGTTAGAAGAAATGCAAAAAAGAAAAGAAYTGATAATTTCATCATGATTTTATTCCTCGTCCCCGGCATCCTTATCTTTAGGAGGGATTTTCTTGGTTTGTTTTATATGCTGTGTAACAAGTTAAAGCCGACTTTCTGATACATCTTCACTCTAAAATATTTCTAAATACTTAAAGACACAAACGCCTACTCATTTGACATTCGATTACTTTTTTCTCCTTAAAATTTGTTTACAGGTTTTGATTATTATAATCTCTGAGTTAGTTATTGTTACTGTAGGCATCCAGAGGACCCAAGATCAAATGGATTCAGGTAGTCAAGCKTCTCATGCTTGGAGATCCTTGCCCCCTTCTCCTCCTCTAACCTTCAGAACATGGAATTCTGACCTGTGGGAGGATAAAAATGTAAACTAGTCATCTGTGATCTGCATAATGGAGGGAGGGAATATCTTTACTTAGGTAAATAGCATGTTTAATTTAAAATTTTTTTACTACATCATGACTTGCCTTTATCATAAGGGAAGAGGAGCTATGAATAATTTTAATATTGAGATTAACTGAACTAGTGTGATCCTATTATATCTTGGGGGAAACTTTTGCCATAAAGAAAACAAATTTTTTAAAATTTTTTTTATCAACTTGTGTGACAGTAATCATTCCACTTGAAAGACTATTTAAATAATGTTAAAAAAAAAAACAAAACATTCACTTCTTTACCAGCTTAGGTCATAAAACTATTAACATCTACTACTACCCAATTAAGTGATCATAACATTTATGCACATGTCTAATATTGAGAAAATTTATACCTACTTCCTTATATCAGAGGTAGTTAACATAACCAATGAATATTAAATTTAACCCTCTTTTGTGTGTACATTGAAATATTAGTTAGTAATGAGAGAAAAGATTTTTGTTCTGACTCAGAGGTAGTTATTGTATATTCCTCAAGAATCTTACATTGATATTTTTACTTATAGGAATATAAAAATAAAATGCAAATCAAGGACATGGTGAATGATGGGAGTAGACAGTTCACATCCTCAGAGACCTACCTTAAGAAAATACTATGTATACAATAAAACACGATAAGAAAATGTCTGACCTATAGATGGGAGGAGCCGTGCAAGAGCTTGTTCTTGATGGTTTAACATTTCAATCTTATTGAAAAAAAAAAAAAAAAAAAAAAAACGATAAGAAAATGTCTGACCTATAGATGGGAGGAGCCGTGCAAGAGCTTGTTCTTGATGGTTTAACATTTCAATCTTATTGCAAAAAAAAAAAAAAAAAAAAAAAGGGTCTAGAGTTTAGAGTGTGCTTTGTCCCTCACATCTCCATGATCTCCTATGTTAAATGTATCCAGTTTATGCCTCTCTCAGTCCTCTGGTTGACACTTTAACCTCTGTCACAGGGAGAAATTTGTTGCCCTCAGCTTTTTAAATAGCCAGAGTTCTCTAATGGGTGTCCTTTTACTATAAGCAAATCCAAGCCCATTAATACTATTGTCAAAGAAGTTGCAGTGACATTTATCAGATTTGTCTACATAACTCAGAGCAATTCTTTTTTGTATATATTTGCAAATAATTAGTTAGCTAGGAAATCTTCTGAGCATGTTAGAAATTAATATCTGAAAATATTAAAGATACATTGAAGACACACATATAACATACTAATTTCTTCTTAGGAGCAGTCATCAAAACAGCTATCAGAACTTCCAGTTTTTAGGTTAGGAGAAGGACAGCTGAGTGGTTTTGCATCATCAGAATGCTAACAGCCATCAAGGATGTGGGCATCTGAAGGCAGTGGCTGCCAGTCTCCTATGCAAGGACTGTATTGTCAGCTGTTATCCAGCGAAAGGTCTGCCCAAGCATTGGCCTCTGGCCACCTTCACTGCCACTTCGCTGAACCATTTAAACATTTCTCAGCTTTTAACTTTCATCTTGACTCTATAGACTAGTTGCACTTTCTCTGTGGGGATCAATTTTGGTACTAAAATATAAGTTTTGTTTTGATATAGCGTGAGCAATTTCAGACCTTAAGTAACAGAATTTTCATGTCTTATGTGAGATAGATTTCTAACATCTATGTAGTTAGGCTAGCTCTTACCAGGGCCATCAAGGTGTCCATAGCTACTACCACATAACCAAGGTATAAATGGTTAAATATCACTCAACTAACTCACTGTAGAATTAGGTAATTTTTGACACCTATTAAGT
>BDUI01000512.1:210438-228109 GCA_002335545.1 Apodemus speciosus | reverse complement strand
TGTTTTGCATGTTTTTGAAGTATATGTTAAGCTGACTCCCCTTTTCATAAAAAAAAAAAAAGAATGTCCATTAGGTTAAAAAAAAAAACAATTAATGTAAAAAGATGCCATGGATTTGGACAGGAGCAAGGACAGGTATGTGGGAGGGCTTAGAGAAAAGAAAGGGTGAAATAATATAATTATAGTATAATCTTGAAAATACAAACCAAGATTTTATTTGAGGATGAATTGATTTTTGTTGCTGTTTTGTTTTGATTTTTTGAGACAGTGTTTACCTATGTAACCTTGGCTGTCCTGGAACTCCCACTGAAGAGCAGGCTGGCCTCAAACTCAGAAATTCCCCTGCCTCTGCCTTCTGAATGCTGAAATTAAAGGAGTGTGCCACCATGCCAGGCTGGGGTTTAATTGAAACTGCAGCTCTAGCTGCAAAGAGCTGATGCCTTCACAGTACTGACCCTGATTTACTTTTAAGTTCTGATTTGTCTGGATAGGCACTATCTCATTTGTATTTTATAATAATCCTATGCGATGATCAAATTGCATAAATGGAGGCTCAGAGAGGCTGGACAGTTAGTGTTAGGTTTATAGAGGTGGGAGACTATGGAGGCAGGATTAGAATGCTGACACAGTAGGCTTTAGCGTGCTCACACTGAATAACTTCCAAGGCAGTAATATGAAGCGCTAAGCTGTGGAGTCTAACCAGCAAGGTTTAAACCTGGCCTTGGCTTTTTGCTTTGTGCTAGGGACTGAACTCAGGACTTCATGCATACCGGACGAGCACTTTACCAACTGAGCTCCATCCCCAGCCTTATAAGACCCAGGCATGAAGTGGAAACTTAAGGGTTCTTTAGAAAGTCAGTTGTGTTGGATGGTGTTTTGCTGGGGCAAACATGTCTGTTTTCCTCAAGTGGACACAGGTGAAAGGAGATTTTGCTAAAAGCAGACATGTATGCAGACAGGTGAAGAAGGAGGCTTCACTAAAGCAAGCAAGTGAAAGGACACGTCATGAGGGATTCACTGCTAAAAACATGCACGCATTGGTTTGCCTTACATTGTGCAGCTGAGTTTTGTTTGTCAGGACTCCATAGAGAAAGACACACACACACACACACACACACACACACACACACACACACACACACACACACACACAACTTCTGGTGGTGCTTTGGCAGCTTCTTGCTGCTTCCACAGACTCTGGCTGATTGGCAGAGTGATGTCAGCTAAGACAGACTCACATGGAGTTTTGCTAAGACGAACTCATATGCTGAGGCAAGACACGTGGTGACACAAGACTCGTGGAGGACATGTGACGTTTGGAGGGGGTATAAATAGGACTCAGTGGACAGTGGCGGGGCCTTGCTGTTCTCGTTAGGTTGTGTGACACTGCTGCTGTAATCCCAACACTGCTGACCTGGACTGCTGGTGTATCTGTGAAGTGTTTGTGAGTGGATAGAGCTGCTGCTGCGGAATCCTAGGAACCGAACTGCTGATTTCCTGACAACGCAGATGGGATTTGCTCCAAAGAACAATTTCTAAAAAGGTCCACTTTCCCTGTATCCTAATAACCTTTCTTTCCCACTACCTCTGGTGGGCCATGGGCTAAAAGGGAAGTTAAGCATCTAAGAACCGTTATTAAAATTAGGACTGAGAAAAATTTATCTACACAGGCGTTTGATTTGGTGACCCTGAGGTTCAGTTCATGCTTCAGTGTAGATACTCCCCCACCCCCATGGGGAATTTGGTTGGATGAATGAATTATCTCTCAGCTAGGTGGGTGTCTCAAGACACACACACACACACACACACACACACACACACACACACACACAGAGAGACAGAGAGAGACAGAGACAGAGACAGAAACAGAGAGAGACAGAGTTGTCTCTCAGCCAGCCCAAGAGAAGTTTAAATTTCTATGTTGCTGAGATGATCTTGAGCTTCGGGGTCCTTGTGCCTTGTGCTGATTTGGAAATTGTCTCTCTGCTTTTTGTTAGTTTGGATAAGGATTTGTCTGTTGTATTGATTTTTCTCAAAGAACCAACTCTTCACTTCACTGATTCTTTGTATTGTTCTCTTTGTTTCTATTTCATTGACCCCAGCCTCAGTTTGATTATCTCTTGCAGTCTGCTCCTCTCGGCTGTGCTTGCTTCCCTTTGTTCTAGAGCTTTCAAATGTGCTGTCGAGTCACTAATATGAGATCTCGTTAGTTTCTTTATGAAGACACTTATTGCTATAATGTTTCTCCTAGCACCATTTTCACAGTGTCCAATAAGTTTGGGTATGTCATGCATTTTTTTTGGAGGGCATAGTTTTGAGAGATCATCTTGGTGGAGTTTTCCTTTGATGGGTATGGTGTTTCTTTCCCCATCTCTTCTGATTATTTTTGGTTGGAAGTCTATTTTGTCATTCTTAGATATTACTTGATATTAGAATGGCCATGCCAGCTTGCATGCACCACCATTTTCAGTATGACATGCTGCTGAGGTTGAAACTTACACTTTTGTGCATGCTAGGTCAGTAGTCTACCAACTCAGCTGTATCTCCAGCCCATGAACATTCAGATTTCTGAGTCGTATCTGCCACCTTGGGTTTCACTGTAAGCTATAAAAATATTTTATTATATATACTATACTATATTATATACAAGCTAATGTATACATTTTATATAAAAACAAATAAAAGCTATTAGTGGCTTCATCAACAGTATTTGGTTGTGTTTTTTAATTTTCAATGAAGAAAACTTTAGCATTTGCCTGAACTTTATTCTATCTCACTGTTAGAAGTATATTTGTGAATAGGCAATACAGCACCATTTCACAAAGGTTCACAAGAGCCAGTGTAAGGCAAATAGTGTTGGCAGGTCTAAGAAAGTCATACTGGGTGGGTGTGCTATCATAACATATGTAGGTGGGTATTATGGATCTTTTTAGGGTGAGAATAAATACAAGGAGGGTTCTAGAAAATGGCAAACTGGGGGGCGGGGCTCATTGCTTTGTGGATCAGGTTGCTCAGGGCTTCACTCATGAACCATGTGACATGACCCCTGGGAGAGTTAGAGATGTACCCTCTATGCTCATTTAAAGTTTTTGGGTTTGGGGGAGGGGCAGTTCAGATCCCTAATGGTCCCTTACTGTCTCTGATTAATTTCAGTCACTCTGTCTTCTCTTCTGTAAGATTGGGGTAATAATCTCCTGGTCTGGTAAGAAACCTTCACTGTCATTTACAGCTCATGCTGTTGAGCATATGCAAGCACACACGTGATCTTTAAACTTCAAGCATAGTTCATTTAGTGCTTGCCCCAGTGTGGCTAATTAAAACATGCTTTAGATGGCTTAGCACATTTTCCCTTGCAACTTTTACCCCTAGGCTGGTCTGATTTTTATTTCCCTTCTTCTCAATTCTGTGATTGACCCAACAATCATAGTATTTTAGAAATCATGGTGCAGACTTCCAGTTCGTTGGAAATGGCCAAGCATAGACAATTTCATGAATGAATTACGGAAGTGGCTTGAACCACTTAATCTCATATTCTATTATTACAAGGCTACATCTGATATAAGAGAGGCTGAAAATGGGCATTAACCGAGTGCCTGAGAAGAACAAAACACTGATGTTGGTGACAAATTGAGAAGTTTTAAGTAGCAAGTATTTTGTAGTTAGAAGAGTGTGTTTATTACCATGGCTTCTTGATCTACTGAGCTCTAGGCTAAAAAAAAATTCTCTTATTCACTTGCTTTTTCATATCATACTGAGAGTAGTGGTTAGTTTTTTGTCAACTTGACACAAGCTAGTGCCATCTGCAGAGAAGAAACCTCAATGGAGAAGATGCCTTTATCAGATTGGAGTGTAGCTGAGTCTGCAGGGACATTTTCTGCAGGGACATTTTCTTGATTGAAGATTGATGGGGAAGGGCCCAGATCACTATGGATGATGCTATCTGTGGGCGGGTGGTCTTGGGGTATATAACAAAAGCAGCCATGAGAGAGAAAGGTAGTAATGAAGACTCCTCCATGGCCTCTGCTTCAGTTCCTACCTCCAGGTTTCTGCCCCGCATGAGTTCCTGTCTTGGTTTCCCTCAATGATGGACTGTGATCAGGGCATGTAAGCCTTTCCTAATTAAATTGGATTTGGTCAAGGACTTTGAAATAGCAGTAGAAAGCAAACTATGACACTTACTGAGCATCTACCAAGTGCTAATCACCATACTTAGTCTGATAACTAAAAGAGAGATGACTTTGACTTTTACCTTTTGGTTTGGCAACAAAAGAGAAAAACTTAAGATATTCAAAACACATACATATTACATTGCATCATAACTTGTAATTGAAAGCAGAACTGATGTGAGACCTTGTTTCTTTGGTGTCAGCCTTTCAGATCTTCCAGATACCCTTTGTGATTCCTTAGAGTTCTGACTGAGCCTCAAACTTTTCTGTTAACAGTCTATTTGCTCAAGAGCCAGGCATCCTAAAACTCATTAGTAAATGAGACAGCTTACCCAATATGTTCCATAAAAGGAGTTGAATTCTGAAGGAATATTTTATTTTTGTTTTTTGACACATTTATGCACATATATAATCTGATTATATTCTTGTCCCTCTTATCCCTACTCCCCCACCAGAAAAGATTCATAGTTTTATTTTTCAATTAGGGATTTTGGCAAAATCCTTTGACCACTTCATTTAGTGCTGTGTCAATAAGACCTTTACTTCTTGGAGTAATAGATCTTATGGGACCAATTTAGTTTCATCCAGGAAAGCAAATTTCCCAGCTCTGAACGAGATCTGATTTTCATTAGGTGGGTTGGCTACAGGATTATTTCATGAAAACAATGTCCAGAAGCTTGTGACTCAACCTGAATTTAGCCTTGTCTTATCCCCCTGCATCGCTGTCTGAGTGAGGAAGTGTGCTGGGAAGCTTCAGTTCAGGCTGAAAGGTTAGTTCTCTACAGACAAAAATGAAAAGACCCTTGAGCCATAACACGCTTCAGAAGAATAAATAAGGGTCAATATTACATTCCAACTAGATGGCTGCTGCTCTCTCTCTCATTGAGCTTCCTGTTATCTTTCTTATTTCTTCTATTCTAATTGGTATGGGTGTGTGTGTGTGTGTGTGTGTGTGTGTGTGTGTGTGTGTGTGTGTGTGTCTGGACACTTTTGCAGAATTAGTTTTATGTGGTTTCTGGGGATGGAATTCAGGTTGCTAAGGTCTAGTGGCAAGCACCTCCATTTACCATCCCAGTAGCCCTGTATCATAATTTGTCAGATAATATCATTGTTGGGCGAACAGCAGAAATGAGAAGAAATGAGAAGGAGCATCCCCAGGGGGCGCGTTTCGTGGGAAAATGTGCTAAGCCATTTAAATCATATTTAAAATAGCCATGGCAACACAAGTGCTAAAATGAACTATGCACTGGGCTCTTGACAGTTTAAAGTAGCAAGAAGGCTTTGGGGAACAAATAGCTTAAATTTTTGTCCAAAGAAAACCACCATATAACACATCTGTTGATGCTTAGCAGATCTTCAGTGTGTCTAAGAGACTGAAAATGTTGTATATTTAAGGAATATTATTTTGCATTCTTCACTTTTTTATGAATTCAGCTGCAGAAAGGAAAACACTGACATGGGGCTTCCAGATTTCCTCACGAGGACGTTTAGAATGATTCTAATAAAAAAAATTCTAACGATGTTTCACAGAGAAAAGCTATCAAGCATGGGTAACTTGGCACGTACTTCAGCATGGGCATGGTGATAGTGAAGAGTTTGCTTTAGTAACTGCACACTTAGCACCGTTGAGCTTTGATGGGTCTCAGATCTCTATCAGGCATTTTCTCATGAAGAGCAATGGTCTTCCAGGCTGAACTTACCAAAACATGTGATGGGGAAAAATGTTTAACAGTGGGAACTAGGAGTTGGTGACTCAGTAACCTTCTATGGGAAGTCTGGTTGTTGGAACAATGACAAACATAGAACCAGTCTTTGTAGCTACTGGTACTGCCTTGGGCACCTTGGTGTTGATCTTTCCCCACTTGAGAATTTTGGGCATTGGAAAGTCTCTTCCAATGAACCAGAGTCATTGGTTATCAACTCTGCCTCCATGTTAGAATCTCTAAAAGAGGTTTCCAAATGTAACAACATGAAGATTTACCCTGAGGTTCTTGATTTAATTGAACTGTGATGGGTCCTGTTCACTTGTATTTAAAAAACTTTCCTAGACAGTTATTGTAGAGTTTATGTTGAAAACCAAGCAGAAAGATATAGGGTTCAGTCACACACTAGACAATTAGATAGAACAGGTCACACTGGCTGCTATTTAGGGTTCATTTAATTCTCTGATGTTTTGAGTCATTTTTTTTATGGCTTAGTTAGTTTGATGTCAGTAAGTGGTGTACACTATAAATTATGGAATATGTTTAAATATAATATACGGGAAGTTCAGCGATTCTATAGTGAAAATATYTAAAATACATCACCATCTAATCCTTTCCTAGTCCACAATGTCTGTTTCTTTTTGACTGAATATACATGCTGATCTGTTTGATATAGTTATGCAAATAGTGTTTTGTGAAGGGTTTGTCTACAAACTAGCCTAGTGATCTAATTCTGTACCCTTTTTGAAATAGGACTTCAACATATCATTTTGTGGATACAGCAATAATTGCAATGTCAAGTGAGCATATTTTGGAATATGTTTTAGGATGGTCACTTTCTTTTTGTAGTCTTAGGGAGACTTCAGAGTTAGCTTGTACTCATTTAAAGCAGTAATTTAGATGGTAGACTTGCATAAATTTCATATCTGAAATATCTTGACCAATAGGTCCATATTTCATTATAAAAGTCAGTAGCCAAAGGTGGAGTAGCCAAAGGTAGAGGAGAGGATTTACTTTCTCCCTCTTTGGATAACCAAATCTGGACAAAGCAGCCAAGACCATGGTACCAGTAAGGAAAGATGGTAAATTCTGTTTGCTTTACCTCCCGGGGGAGCACCTGTGGCAATGAACTTCTGAGAAAGAGGAAATAAAGCAGGAGCTTAGGGAGATCAAGCAATAGAGTGGCACAGCTGCAGAGAAGAGACAACTGTAGACACACAGGACTTGAGGTCTTCAAAAGCTTTCTTGTAGCTTCCACCTTACTTGCTGGACAATAAAGACTATGGGCTAGTGAGTAGAGCATCCCTCTAATGTACCTGAGGCTCGCAGACAATCATGAATACTTTCAGATCTTACCAACCATGATGGGAAACTTCATTTCCAACCCACCATCGAAAATATTGAAAACTTGTCTGCAAAAGGCATGACTTCTAGCATAAATACCAGCCTTGTCCTGTCTAAGAAAATCTTAGAATCAGTGCTTTTATCGTAGGTGAAATGTTTTGTTGGCTCCTATTCTGGGAGGATGAGGATGGCAGAAAGTTCCTTAGGAAGGATCTGAGGTGTCACTAGACTGGGAGTTTACAAACAAGGGTGATTCTGCCATTGACTCCATTGGACAAATGACATGGTAGCAATGGTTATGCCAGTTTTTTTTCCAGTACTGAAAACATAAGATTTCATCAGTAGATCCTACATGCTGCATTCTGTGTCCTTGATGATCTTTCATGATCAAGACCAGCTTTTAATATCCTCTTAAACATTCATCTCACTTGAGGTAGTCATCCAATCTCCTTAATGGAGGAATGGATAGAGAAAATGTGGTATATTTACACAATGGAATACTACTCAGCAATGAAAAACAATGAATTCATAAAATTCTTAGGCAAATAGTTAGAACTGGAAAATATCATCCTAAGTGAGGTAACCCAATCACAAAAGAACACACATGGAATGCAGTCACTGATAAGTGGATATTATCCCAGAAGCTCTGAATACCCAAGACACAACTCACATATCAAATGATTCCCAAAGAAGGAAGGAAGGAAGGAAGGAAGGAAGGAAGGAAGGAAGGAGAGGGCCCTCGTCCTGGAAAGGCTTGATGCAGCAGTGTAGGGGATTACCAGGACAGAGAAGTGTGAGGGGGTTGATTGGGGGAACGGATAGAGGGAAGAGGGCTTATGGGACTTATGGGGAGGGGGAAACCGGGAAAGGGGAAATCATTTGGAATGTAAACAAAGAATATAGAAAAAAAAGAAATGTAAATGAAGATTATAGTCAATAAAAAATAGAAAAAGGAAAAAAAATCTTGATGGCTCAAAAGGATTACTAGCTTTTTGATAAGAATATGCATTTGGAGTCTTCTCAAGATTCTTGTTTTGTTTTTTTTAAAGATTTATTTTTGTTTTGTGTGCAGGAGTGCTTTGCCTGTATCTGTATACCTGTAATCTGTGCATTCCTGCTGCTGACATATCTAGTGATGAAGGAGGAAGAGGGAACCCAGAAGAGGGAACCATATCTCCCTGGTGCTGGAGTTCCAGATAGCTATAAGCTGCCAGGTGATTCCTGGGAACCTAACTTTGGTCCTCTGCAAGAACAGCAAGTGCTCTCAGCTGCTGAGCCATCTCTCCAGCCCCTTTCAGGTTTTAAAATTCTTTTGATTTATTTTTATTTCCTGTACATCGGTGGTTTGCCGGCATGCATGTCTGCATGAGGGTGTCCAATACCCTGGAACTGGAGATATAGACAGTTGTGAGCAGCCATGCAGGTACTGTAAATTGAACCTTGCTCGTCTAGAAGAACAGCCAGTGCTCTTAATCTCTGAGCTCTCTTTCCAGGCCCTTTCAGGGTTCTTTAGAGAGGCTGAGACTGAGTGATTTGTTGGAAGCAATTATTGTGATGGGGCTCAGAGCAGATGCTGGATCAGAAGGTGTTTCGTGGACAGGTTGGAGAGGAACAGTATTCCTTAGCAATTTCCTTCCTTGTGTCCACAGTTACAATCTGAATAGATGCCAAATCTTTGGGTTATTATTTTAATAAAAGTACTTGAATTTATTATTGTTACTTTGAAGCTTTCTCCAAATGTTTAAACATAATATTACCAAGAACAAATCTAGAAGTCAATTTACCTGGTTCCAAGTGTGCCACCGTGTACCAACTGTCTAGGCCATAGATCTGGACTGATGTCTAGTTGGAGAAAGATAGAAGAACAAAGGCTTTTCCCAGTCTTCAGCTGTTCCCCTCCTCCCTCCCTGAAGCCAAATTCAAGGCCGGAGTGAGGAATCTTTGAAGTTGCCGAGTGTTTTTCTGTTGTTTCAACATCATGAGGGTCCAAAATGAGACCCTGGCTCCCCAGGAAGCAGCAGGTAAGGAGAAAGGACCCCGGAGCTACTCATAGGAGCAGCAGTAACCATTCTCTTCACTGAGGGAACAGGCCTGGGGAAAGCCATCTAAAGCGATACGAATGTTGGGCTAAATTAGTAAATTTCACCAATCTGGACATGTTGTCTTGGGATGAAATAATGTTTATCCTTTAGATGTTTTTCTTAACACATTAAAAAAAAAAGACTCTACCCTTGACCCATTTTATCAGTTTGTTTTGCTTTAAGATAAGGCTAAAGCCACCAGATGTGCTTACAACTTGAGGGCACTTTAAGGAACATTTAGATTTTGTTTTACATTCTCCTTTTTTTTCTTTTAAATAAATCTCCACTACAAGTTGCATCCATGGGCCAATAACCTTCTCCCGAGTGACGAGTGACCCTCACCCGTGATGCTTTGACTGCTGTACTCTCACTTGCTCTGATCATGAGACCATCCACTGTAACTCACTCCCTGGGCAGTGTGTTCCCTGGGCCATTCCATCTCTGATCTTTTACCATGCTGTATACTGGAGGGTTTCTTGCAGGAGGAGTGGATCTGATAAGTTAACTTGGGATAAAGGGTTAATGAAGCACATGTCTTGTAAAGGTCTGATAGTAGAGTATTCTAGACTTCGTGCACTGTATGTCCGCTGTTGCATCCATGGACATCTGCCCATCATTTGTGTATCACTATATTCCAGAACACCAGAGACAACTGAAATATAAATCTCACACAATTTTACTTATCATTTTTTTTCATTTAATTTCAACCATTTACAAATGTGAAAACCAGTCTTAGCTCAACAAACATATAAAAATAAATAGCAGGATCAGTTTGGTTTGAGGTCATGGTTTGTTGACAGAAGTATAAACTATAAGCTCTCACATTTTTCTATGTATATACTGAGGCGTGATCTTGGTTTAAAATAGAAGTAGGAGTTGGAGAGATGTCTTGATGGTTACTACTTCTGCAAAGGACTCAGGGTGGGTTCCTATTACCTACACTGCCTGGCTTCTRGTGACATCACTCCAGTTTCAGGGGATCCTGTACCCTCTTCTGGACTCCATAGGCACCTGCCCTCACATGTGAATATTTGCCCACATAGACACCCATATATACACATAGTTTTAAAAATGAACGGTTGTACACATCACTAATCCCAGCACCCAGGAGGCAGAGACAAGTGAATCTCTGAATCTGAGGCCTGCCTGGTCTACAGAGTGAGCTCCAGGACAGCTAGAGCTGTCCAGAGAAACTCTGGCCTAATTCTGCTGCCCCCCAAAAGAATTATTGCCAATCTTAGACAGTATGTTCAATGGGGACAGTGGAGAAGCCCTAAGTGTCCAGACAGGGTCAAATGGGCCTGCCTGTTTGCTTTTCTTAATGCCAGCTCTGGAAAGAGCCACATTTTTGCCAAGTGCATCTATTCAGCTTCATGTAAACTCAGCTGTATAAATAATTTGCTCTTAGGGAAGCTTTAGAATATAGAGAACTTTGACTCACATTGAGTCAATGAAGGAACACCCCTGATCGGTCCCATGAAACACCGCGAATTCTTTCCTTTCTAGACTCTAAGTGTCTTGCTGTAATGTTTGTTTAGAGTGGTTGATTTTTATTAACTTCTCTATGTTTTGGACTACGCCAACTTTGGATATATTCTTTAGATACAGCTTGGCAGTGTTGGAGGTAGGTCAGGATGTGTGGGAGTGTGGACTGGGTGGGATGTCTCTGCTATCCCTGGGTCCACAGGGATACAGGCTGTTTTATTGAGTACTGTGGCCATTGCTCAGGACCCTCAGTACTCCTCTGATCTACATCTGGGTGGCAAAGAACAGGATTTGTTGGAGATCTCATGGGGAATTATTTAAGGAACAGGTGGAAAACTCAGTTTGGGGCGGCTCCAGAAGCTCTCTTTGCTCTTGATGGACTTGCTACTTAGATGTCCTCACAGCATGGATTCTGTAACCAAATGGACACCTAAACTGGAAGAAGAAGTTGGCAGCCAATAATAGGCCAGTGTATCATCCTGCTTATTGCTGTTCTACCGGACAAGCGGTCATAGAGGCCATGCCCATCCATGAGAAGAAGCTGGACCTCAAGTCTTCTATGGGAGGTGTTTCAAAGAATTTATAGTCGTGAAGTATTAGGTTTGAGAGTTGATATGAGTGATTATGCGTTATAAGATATTTCCTATCCAATGACATTGGGGCAGTGAGAGGCCAGTGATTGGATAGGAAAGAATAGACAGAGCTAAGGGTTGGGAGGTCAGAGGAGATGCACGAGCAGGAGCGAGAGATGCAAAGCAAGATGGAATCAGATACATATTTATCAAAAGGTTAGAAAATTGGGATAAAACTTAATACAATCATTGTTTGGCCCAGTTATTACTGTATTGACATCTTGAATTTGTGTTTTAAATATTCATAAATCTAATTTGCAAATGAATTGAGTGTTAAGAGTCTGTTCTACCGTGTAATTTGGGGAACCACGGTGCAGGGGAACTATAAGAGCTGCTGACTCCTGGCTAGTGTGGGCGCTGGGTGGAAGTGAGAGAAACTTGGGGTCCCCCACCAGAGATATGGCTGTCAGAGGTACCGTTGAGTGAGACTGCACTAGGCTGGTAGCCACAGGAGACCTGAAGGCCAGGATGTTGGTTGTTTTGTAGCAATGGTGGGTGCGGGGAAAGTGTTGGGTCACTTTAAATAAACCCCACTAAAATTATGTGTATATGACATGATTCTAAAATCCTTGCTTACAACCATATTTATTGTAAACCTTGGACAAACTATCCTAGGGGCAAGTTTGAGCTAGTAACTATTGTCTAATCTATAGTGGGTAAGTTAGATCTAGCTTTATGTCCTCGTAAAATAAAGGCTTATTGAACCAGTCATGTTCTATCATCTATGTGATATGTGGATTCTTTTTGTATCACAATACCAATGTTGAACAGTTTTGACAGATGAAATGGCCTGTAAAACATGGAATATTTACTTCTTAACCCCTCGTAGAAAACTTCTACTGACTCCTGTTCAGAAAAACTCAGGAGTCCCCTGCATCATAGGAGCAAGGGTAGTCAGCTTAAAGTTTGATCTGACGTTGTGACTGGCATCGAGGAGACATGTTATTGAAGGTAAAGTGTTGCTCTGGCTTTGATAACAGTCCCTGAGAAGTATGAAGGCCCTATATTCTGCCTTCAGATTATCCAGCATCCTGGCAGGATGGAATCTCCCAGGAGGCCGAGTGTGCTTGTTCTTGGCAACCCTTGCCTGGATCTTGGCAATGAGCTATGTTTCTCTTCTACCTTCTGCCTCTGAATCTTTCAGTTTCTCAAAACACAATTGCAGATGTCAGAACCTGGATGCACATTTATAGCCTGGATAACTCAGATGTTATTGCTGTAGAAGCTTTCTGGTGCCAAGTTGTTCTGGACTTTTCTGTGGGTCTTTTGGTACACTGCCTTTTTTTTTTTTTTTTTTTTTTGGAGATATGTTTTGTATTTTTTCAGAATGAAGGTCCAACCACTAGTCTTTGCTGTTGGTTTGTTTGTTTTGTTTTTAAAGTTTTCTCTAGATTTTTGCTGTTGTTGGCACCCCAACTTGCTGTAGGATAAATAAAAATGAACAATTGTTCTTCATTTGAAATTGGTACTCGGACTTCTCTTTCTCCTTTGCCCTTCTT
This sequence comes from Apodemus speciosus, assembly GCA_002335545.1. Taxonomy (NCBI): domain Eukaryota; kingdom Metazoa; phylum Chordata; class Mammalia; order Rodentia; family Muridae; genus Apodemus; species Apodemus speciosus. The sequence goes on along the minus strand of BDUI01000512.1, from coordinate 215,199 downwards.
CTCTTCCTCTTGGAAGCAATATTTTAGGCAAGTGCTCTTAGGTAATCCACATCAAAAACTCACTTTAACAAGCTGTGCTGGGGAGTTATGGATCAAAGGGCTCAGCGATTCAGTCACAGAGGACAAATGAGCCCTGGAGCTCTACTGTACACTATTGGGCAAGGTTAACAATGCTGAATTATCTACTTAGAAATCTGCGAAGAGGGCAGAGCTTGATTTAAATGTCTCTTTCCTTGCTCATGTGTGTGTAGATACACTTGTGAGCTGAGCTCAGAGGACAGTCTCATGTGTCATTCCTCAGTCAACTTTATTGCTTTCCTTTCTATTTTTCAGTTAGGGTCTCGTTGACCTGGGACTCCTGGGACTCCCTAGATAGGCTAGGTTGGCTGGCTGGGGAGACCCAGGGATCTTCCCAACTTTCCCAGTGCTGGGATTGCAAGGTTATCTCTTCATGCCTAGGTTTTGTTCACATGGTCCTGGGGACCAAACTCAGGGTTTCATATGTGCAGTGCAAGCCCTTTACTGACTGAGCTGTGCCTCAGTTGTATAATAAATTATAAAGTCTCAGTACAGAGGCACTTCTCAGTGTTTCCTTTCCTGCTTGGCTTCTCTTTCCTTCCCTGTTTCCCTCTGCAGCAACAAAGAAGCCGGGCTTATGGTCACGGCACAGCCTGGATTACTGGGGAGGACACTTAGACTAAATGTGCTCCCACTTAAGTCATGGCATGGGTCCCATAGTTGACACTTTATCTACAGGTGTGTCAACCTATGCCTTGTCAGCGAACTCAGTCTCTGGACGTTTCATTTTTCCTAGGGAGCCAGGATTTGAAAGCTTCTAGGACTGAAGCAGTGTGTTCTCCTTTATCCTACCTCTCTCTGTCAAATTCCAATTTTATCCATCTTAGCTATACTAATTCATATATATATACACACATATATGTATATATACATATATTAAAGATTTTATTTATTTTATATACATGATGAGTACACTGCGGCTATCTTTAGACACACCTGAAGAAGGCATCAGATCCCATTACAGATGGTTGTGAGCTCTGGGTTGCTGTGAATTGAACTCAGGACCTCTGGAAGAGCAGTCAGTGCTCTCTCCATCCCCACTAGTTCTTAGTAGAAGAAATGTTGGCCAATTTGATACCTTAGCATTTTTAAAGTTCTGCTTTAAGCCAGAGTTCTAAATGTGGTAATGAAATGGTAGCTCCCACTCCTATGTCTTCACCCACTTCTCTGTCATTCCTCAGAAAGAGTGGCTTTACCAGCAAAGGGATAGAGGGCTGTAGGAATGGCCAGTTTGGGCATGTGAGTTTTGGTAAACACATTCATTCCAAGATAAATGTGTATTTTTTTTTTTTTTTTTGCTACAGACTGTCCTGGGAAACGCTTGTCAGCGAACACTACTGTTGCCATGCTTGAAGTTGGAGACTCGTCCTCCTGTTTAGAGTTCCCATGGCTCCCTCACAGACGACTCCAGCTTGGCCCACTGAACCAACTGGGGCTAATAATTGGCGTCAGTGTGATGAGTTATCCTGCCATTTAGTCTCTGGAAGACTTATTATTATATTATTGCAGTTGAGTTGATTAATCAGCATCTTAGTGTGGTAAAAGTGTTGATGCCCTTTTGAAAATTGCTTTGGAGGAACTGGCTTCATCCTTAACCACTGATTAACAGAATATGAAAATCCATTGCATCCCAAGATTAATATTTTAAAAAAGAAAAAAACAAAAAGCAAAACCCAAGGTCAGAAAGGTGGCATGTGCCTTGCCTGACCCTCAGCCTCTCACAGGCCATGCTTCCCACCATGTTCTCTTTCTTGTTCTCACTTTCTTCATCCTTGATTGAATTTTCTCCATTAGTCAGCATCTTATTCTGGGCCAGCATCTGAAATAATCCAATGCCCTTGAGCTCCTTTTTTATTATTTGGTTACATAAAACCCCCTATCTTTGCACAGAACATTTGCTCTCCTAGCAATCATCTCTTAAATAGTCTCATTCTCTTGGAGTCCTGCTGCTGGCTGCAATGAAAGCTTCAAAGGTGAGGGTGAGGCTCTTCTGTGAAGCTACAAGGAAGACTTTTGTATAAATGGAAGTTGTTGGGGAAGTATTGCAAAGTGCCATGGAGTAATAGGATGCTGAATAGCAGTGCAGAGACATATCCCATGGCCGAACATCTGAATGATAAGCTCACAAAAAATCTTGCAAGTGGAAGGAGCCCTGCGATCTGAGGTTGCCACCATCTTGGCTCCTGTGACCAAGCAGCCATCTCAGCCAGGTACGCAGGGAACAACAGAGTGAAGGACCGCTTAGGATACAGCCTTCCTGGGTTCCCTCTGCACATAGGAGCTGGGCAGCTCTACAGCTGCCTGGGCATGTATCCTGCAAGGGAGCATTTGACCTTCAGGGAGTCCTGTGTTTAGAGGGAGTTCTGCTCTCAGAGACCTGTGTCACATCTGACACAGGGAAGATCCCACTTCCTGATACTCTCTAGAGAACTGGCAGGAGCAGGTTAATTGCCACTGCCCCATCCATCAGATGTGGTAGACCTGTGCCACATCTGACACAGGGAAGATCCTGCTTCCTGATACTCTTTGGAGAACTGGCAGGATCAGGTTATTTGACTTATGCCCCTTCTGACATGGGGAAGAGCTTACTTCCTGATACTCTCTAGAAAATGGGCAGGAGCATGGCATTCAAGAACTGGCAGGAGCAGGTCATTCGAGAACTGGCATCAGTAGGTGCATTCAAATTGGTAGATGCGGGGCATTCGAGAACCAGCATCAGCAGAGCATTTGAAATCCGGCAGCAGCAGAAAATTTGAGAAATAGCAGCCTGGAGGGCATTCGACCCTTGCCAAATCTGCCACAGGAAAGACCCCATCTCCTGATACTTCCTGGAGAACCAGCTGTTTGCAGGGCATTGGAAAGAAAAGGAATCCCAGGAGTACAGAAACACAGGGCCAGTAGGACAGAGAAAATAGAGACAGCAAGACCAGCTAACACTGGAGATAACAAGATGGCCAAAGGTAAACACGAGATCATTAGCAACAGTAACCAAGGCAACATGGCACCATCAGAACCATCAGTTCTCCCACAGCAGCAAATCCTGCATACTCCATCACATCAGAAAAGCAAGAGCTAGATTTAAAATCATATCTCATATTGTTGATGGAGGTAGAAACATAAAAATCCCTTAAAGAAAGACAAGAGAATATGGATCAAAAGGTAGAAGCCCTTAAAGAGGAAACACAAAAATCTCTTCAAGAAATATGGGAGAACATGGGTTAACAGGTAGAAGAAGCCCTTAAAGAGGCAAAACAAAAATCCCATAGGGAATTATGGGAGAACATGGGTCAACATGCAGAAGCCCTTAAAGAGGAATCACAAAAAAATCCCTGAAAGAATTTCAGGAAAAAACAAACAAACACGTGAMGGAACAGAACAAAACCATCCAGGATCTGAAACTGGAAATAGAATCAACAAAGAAATCACAAAGTGCGACATCTCTGAAGATAGAAAACCTTGGAAAGAATTCAGGAGTTATAGACGCAAGCTTCAACAACAGAATACAAGAGATAGAAGAAAGAATCTCAGATGATGAAGATTCCATAGAAAACATTGACTCAACAGTCAAAGAAAATGCAAAATGCAAAAATCTTGTAACCCAAAACATCCAGGAAATCCAGGACACAATCCTTAGACCAAACCTAAGGGTTATAGGTATAGAAGAAAGTGAGGATTTGCATCTTAAAGACCCAGTAAATATCTTCAACAAAATTATAGATGAAAACTTCCCTAACCTAAAGAAAGAGATACCCATGAACATACAAGAAGCCTACAGAACTCCAAACAGATTGGACCAGAGCAGAAATAACTCCTGTCACATACTAATCAAAACACCAAATGCACTAAACAAAGAAAGAATATTAAAAGCAGTGAGAGAAAAAGGTCAAGTATCACATAAAGGCAGACCTATCAGAATTACACGAGACTTCTCATCAGAGACTATGAAAGCCAGAAGAGCCTGGGCAGATGTCATGCAGACCCTAAGCGAACATAAATGTCAGCCCAGACTACTATACCCAGCAAAACTTTCAATTACCATAGACGGAGAAAACAAGACATTCCATGACAAAACCAAATTTACACAATATCTTTCCACAAATCCAGCTCTGCAAAGGATAATGGGTGGAAAATACCAACACAAGGCAGCAAACCACTCTGTAGAAAAATCAACAAGGTAATCTTTCAACAAACCCAATAGAAGATAGATACACAACCAGAATTTCACCTTTAACTAAGAAGAAAACAGTAAGCAACAATCACTTTTCTGTAATATCTCTTAATATCAGTGATCTCAATTTCCCTATAAAAAGACACAGACTAACAGACTGGATACGTAAACAGGACCCAATGTTTTGCTGCATACAAGAAACCCACGTTAGTGACAAAGACAGTCACTATTTAAGAGTCAAAGGTTGGAAAACAATTTTCCAAGCAAATGGAAACTGGAGTGGTCATTCTTACATCAGATAAAATTGACTTTCAACCAAAAGTTGTCAAAAAAGATAAGGAGGGACATTTCATACTGGGGGGTCAAAGGAAAAGTCTACCAAGATGAACTCTCAATTCTGAACATCTATGCTCCGAATGCAAGGGCACCCACATTCATTAAAGAAACTTTAATAAAGCTCAAAGTACACATTGCACCCACACAATAATAGTGGGAGACTTCAACACCCCACTCTC
>BDUI01000512.1:182282-206188 GCA_002335545.1 Apodemus speciosus | reverse complement strand
CAATGTGTGGAGCAGAGACTGAAGTAAAGGCCACCCAGAGACTGCCCTACCTGGGGATTCATCCTATAAACAGTCAACAAACCCTGACACTACTGTGGATGACAAGTAGTATATTCCAAAAGGAGCATGCCATGATTGTCTCCAGAGGGGCCCTGCCAGAGCCTTACAAATACAGAGGCAGATGCTAACAACCAACTATTGGACTGGGCATGGGGTCCCCAATGGAGGAGCTGGAGGATGGTCCAGAGGAGCTGAAGGGGTTTACAGCCCCATGGGAAGAACAATGATTTCAGCTACCCAGTCGCCCCAAGGGACTCCCAGGGACTGAACCATCAACCAAGGGGGCACACATGGTTCCAGCCAAAAATGTGACAGAGGAAGGCCTTGTTGGACATCAGTGGGAGGAATGGCCCTTGGTCAGGTAAAGGCTCAACAGAGGCCCAAACAAAGGGAAACAGGGCAGGGGTGGGGGGAAGGAGAGAGTGTGTTGGGTGGAGAGGAATATAAGTGGAGGCAGAGGGAAGGAGGAAGGGGAGAGTTTGGGGGTCTTAGGGGAGGGGGGATATCAGGAAAGGTTTTACCATTGGCAATGTAAATGAAGACAATATTCAATAAAAAATAAATTAAAAAAATCTTGCAAGCATGGATATTTTATTCTTTTGCTATGAATTATAACAGAGCCTGAGTAGTCTGATGGCTCGAGTCTGCGTGTATTAGTCAGGATTCTCTAGAGTCAAAGAATTTACGGAATGTCTTTCTATATTAAGGGAATTTATTGTAATGACTTACCAACTAACCCAACAATGGGCAGCTATGAATGGGAAGTCCAAAAGACTATTAGTTACTCAGTCCATGAGGCTAGTTGTTTCACGTGGTTTTCAATACAAACTGGAATCCTGAAGAGGTACGCTCCAGCTCCTGCTGGCAAGTAAGTGCAAGCAGGCAAAGAGTGAGTCTTCCTTCTTCCAATGTCCTTGAGTCGGCCTCCAGCAGAAGGTGTGGCTCAGATTAAAGGTGTGTGTCACCATGCCTGGATCTGGGACTTCCTTTATCCCAGGCTGACCTTGATCTCAGAGATCTGCTTGCCTCAGTCTCCTGGGATTAAAGGCATGTTCTTGTAAAATACATGTATCCCATCATGTGAAGGATGGCTTGCCTGGGCCTAAGCTTTTCATGGCCACTATGCCTCAAGATGTCCATGTCAAGACCCGGGTCAGAAGCCTGTGTCTTCCACCTCAAGATCTGGATCACAGGTGTGCCCTCCATTTCTGAAGTTCATTCCAGATGTAGTCAAGTTGACAACCAGGAATAGCCATCACACTGGGCGAAACAGAGATAATCTTCTTATATCAAATGCAAAACTGGAAAAGACCTGAAGGAAGCAATAACTAATTGATTTTTAGAAACTATAGGAGGGTTTTGATTGCCCCAGAATATGATATTGACCAGGACTTTAGTTATATGTATGCAGTCCTTGGGGGCCAGGGAAGCCAGAGATGAGATTGTCTGGAGTCCACAGGGCAGTTGATGTGAAGAAACAGCATAATGCTTTGGTAGCCACTGAGGCAGTCATATATAAAGACCTTCACTCCTACAATAGACTTGAAACCACAATGAGAGAGGCTAAAGTTTTCAGCTATTTTTTTTTATGGAGCCTAAATTGGAACATACTCAAGTGCAGTTAGCAGAGACATCACTGACTACTGAGTCCTAGGGTAGTAGGAGGAAAGGAACAGGGTAACTAGTAGATACTACAAGAGCTGAGTCACGACCCATCATGTGGTTGTGTATCTTTCTCATGAGGACAATTCATCACGGAAAAAATAAGGTAGCCATGAAATCATGGTGTTGACTGGGCTGATATTTCCCCTGGGCAAAGGAGATGCTTGTCTTTTGGATCCACCCATTTCCACCTATCAAAAAACTACCACCACCTCCCCAGAAAACTTGAAGTGAGGCCTCAGAGACTTCTGCTTTGCCTATAAGAAATAAAGCCCCCAAACAGTTCTCCAGAAAGCAGCTCAATATTTGTTTAAAATCCTATAGAAGAGGAGGAGGAAGGGTTGTAGGAGCCAGAGGGGTCAAGGCCACGCGATCGTGGTCCAGAGCATTAACTAACCTGAACTCACAGAGGCTCACAGAGACTGAAGGGACAACCGAGGAGCATGTATGGGTCTGACCTAGGTCCTCTGTGTATACACTATGGTTGTGTAGCCTGGTGTTCTTGTGGGACTCCTAACAGTGGGAGTGGATGCCGTCTCTGACTCTTTTGCCTACTTTTGGGACCCTTTTCTTCCTTTGTGGGTTGTATCATCCAGCCTTGATATGAGGGTATTTGCCTAGTCTTATTGTAACTTATTATGCCATTAAATAAAACTTTTTATTGATTCTTTGTGAATTTCACATCATGCACCCTAGTCTCCCAGTCCCACTCATCTCTTCATTCCCTCTTATCTGTCCTCTGCCCTTGCAATCTTATCCCACCAAATAAAGACCTGCAAATAGACCCTCAAACAAACAAAYAAAACAAAACACCCTGAACTGACCAACCAAAAAACAAACATTGAAAACATCTCATAGTTGAAGCTGTGGTGTGCCCGTGTGTCCCACAGTGTACCTCTCTGTCCGTACACCTTTACTTTCAAGTGTTTATTGTAATGAGTCATTGGCGTAGTTTGAGATCTCTGGCTTCTCTGACACCATCAGTATTGGATCCTCACTGGAACTCCTCCAGGTTATCCTGTTGTTTCCCTGTTTCATGAAGATCCTGGAGTTTTAGATCGGCAGGACTGGCCCTTTCATGTACCCCAAGAGTTGACAGATGATGCAGATTTAGGGGTGGGCTAACTCAAAGCCTTGGGTCTGGGCCTGGGTGGCGGCTGAGAACGTCAGCCCACAGGCTCTTCCTCATCTGCACTCCCAGGGCAAGCTCTCCAGCACGGCTCCAGTGTGGCCACCCAATGCGTCCATCAGCAGGAGGCAGGGTCAGATCTTCTGCTCCCATGCTCATGGTGCTAGCTCAGCCGGACCCAGGCCACTAGAGCCAGCACCACTGTGCTTCCCAGTCAAGGTGCAAAGCCTACTCTCTCAAGGGGCTGGGCCAGCTCTCCGGCTCTCACACCCTCCGGGCTGGATCATCCATGCTTTTGCCATAAGGGACAGCTCTAGGCAGGGATAGTTCTGCTCTCCCAACTGCCTCAGATGTCGAGGAAGGGTGAGGAGGTAGTTGGCACCCCCCTAACCCCACCCAGGCCACTTCTCTGCTCTCCTGAGCTCACATCCTCAGGTCGGCTGGGTCATCCACACCCCAGAGCACTGCAGCCAGTGAGGGGCGGGGCCAGTTTTGCTTCACCCCTGAACATCCACGTGGTCCTTGGCAGGTATCTAGACCAGAGAAGTCTCTAGGATCTCTAGCTGTAATTTGCACCACAGACACTCACACTGACCCCCTGCCATTGCATAGCCAGGGACCCAGACATGTCCCTCAGCAGCAGCAGCAGCAGCACTGGTTGGGACTTCACTATGGCCTCAGGTGCTATCTCACAACAGATAGCTATCACTCTCCATCCTCGCGTCTCCAGTTCCATCTCTCTTCAAAAAGCTCAAACCATTCTGCTTCTCATTCTCTCCCAACTGTCCACCACATACTTGCATATTACAATAGCTCCTGCTACAGACAGGTCACAGGGCTGGTGGGACTCTGGGTGACCTCCTTTGACTGTGCTCTGTGACATGGCAGGTAGGTCTGTGGACAGTTCTCCCTTCCTGTCTGTAGTAGTGGGCTGGGCTCTGTGTGTTTATAGCCTGCCTGTGCTGTAAGGGCTGGGGCAGGTCTGTGTGAGTCTTTCTCAGCCTGCACTGCACGAATGGCATTTGGCAGGTCTCCTGCTCTTTTCTGAAGGGAAATAGAGGAGGAGTGGATCTGATGGCGGGGGATGGGAGGCTGGGGGAGGGGATGAGTAGGGGGAGGGTTTGGAAGGAAAGGAAGGAGGGAAACTGTAGCTGGGATGTAATATATGTGAAAGGAATCACTCACTCACCCACTCATTCACTCACTCACTCACTCACTCACTCACTCACTCACTCACACTATAGTTCACTGTCAGTGTCAGGTCTCAGCATGGAGAGCAGGAAAGGGGTGAGGGGTGGGCCAGGCAGGTAGGCTCAGTCCACAGTATGAGACTTTTGTGCATTTTAAGAACTGCAGCCCCTCACAGGGAGGCAGCATCAATGTATTTTATAAATGGGAAGAACACTGGGGAAGACTGAAAAACTCACAGTCACATGGCTAGTGGTAAACCAGTACGCAAATATTTACAGTCCTCACGGCTCCCCAGAGTAGCCCGTGGTGGTGACGTGAAAGAAAGAATACCAAAGGATCGTGATGTTCAGAAGAACAAAGTCTCTCGAGTCACGGTTGGCCTTGTGCTGGGGCCAATGGCCACTGCTAGTCAGGGGAGGCAGAGACGGAGGACTGATCAGTAAGTGAGGCAACAGCCCGGATCATCGGAAAGGGCCAAACCCAAGAGAGGAACGAGCGGAGGGAAAAAACGTAGAAAAAGAGGGAGAAATGATTCAAATCAGAATCAAATCCTCTGTTCCTACAGGGAAGTGGAAAGAAATAAGAAAAGAAATCAGTTTTGGAGCAAGATAGGTTACTAGCTACCTCTGAATTTCCCCTGTGTTCATCTGAGAAGATAAATGCGATAGGATGTTATAGGGTGTGAGGATCAACGGCAACGTTGAGCACGGTCTGGGGCTAACTGGCTTTACGAAGTAGAAAGAGTCTGGCAGGGGCAGCATTGTTCTGCTCTTACAAAAGCTGCAACTGGATGTACTTCAGATCAGAGGGGAATGGGGAGAGGGCACTGGGCCAAACACATGTAGGTAGGTGCTGTGCGACTTCTCCACACGGCTCTGCCAGAGTACTCATGGGTGACCTTGGCATCTAACTGGAAAAGCATGCTTCTCCATGCCTGCCTCTGGGGAGGGAGAGACCTCCCGGCTTATCTGGATTTGATATTGAGGTGATATTTGAACACGTCACTCCGAAGGCGTCAGAACTGGCAATTCCCTACTCGCGTCTGGTTCCGTCCCATGCCTCCGTCCGAACTCAGGCCTTTTTATCTCTGAGAATAACGAGCCCGTTGAGCACCCATGGCAATACCATTTGCGATATTGGCATATTTTGAAAAAATAACAGAAAATAAGTCTGTCTCCCGACCCAGTCTTTTATCCTTAGAGTGAGCAGGGTTTTCTGCGCTGCCTGCTGACTCTGTGGTTAACAAATGTGCGGAAGGAAGAAGCATCGGAACAGAGTGGGCCTGTGTCATCTCAGGGCAGGTGTGGCTTCAGCTCCGTAGGCTTCTTTCCATCACTCATGTCTTAAAGCCACAGGCATCTATTCTCTCAAACTTCTGGAGTCAGGAAGCTACAAATCAAGGTGTCAGCTTGGCCACTTCCTTTGGGTGGAGTTCTTCCTTGTGTGACCTGGGCATTTAGTGGTATTTGTCCAGCCTTGGTTATCTCGGCTGGCAGTGGCTGTGACAGTCCCTCTGCTTCTTATGCCCCTACTTCACTCTCCCTGTGGGTCGCTGTCTTCACGCTGTTCTTTTGTCCTCTTATAAGGACATTATAACTTCGTCTTAAGTACACCTGTAAGATACTTCCATGTAAGGTCACACTTGTAGCTAGAGTAGATCGGGACATGAGTCTGTCTTTTTGGGGAGTATGACTCAACCCCGCAGTCAATGGGACCTATTTATAGTAGTTGATTGGAATGAGGATGGGAGTGAGGGCAGGAAGCCCAGGCTGAGAGAAAGGGAAGCAGGAAACACAGGGATGCTGTGGGGTTGTCGTATCTCTGGTTTAGTCCACAAAAGCCGTCGAAGACCTAGAGAGCACTTTAGGTGGTATTATCAGTGAACTCTGGGAAGTAGAGATCACAGACAGGTCGGTCTGTCTGTCTGTCTGTCTGTCTGTCTGTCTGTCTGTCTGTCTGCCTGTCTGCCTGTCTGCCTGCCTGCCTGCTTATCATCTCACATAGCTACCACTTTTATGTGTGGTGGAAACACTTGAGGCTCACCCTGAACAAATTTCAAGTATGTAGTTAGTCACTGTGCTCACCGTAAGCTCTCTTAGTTATCTAGTAAAGCCTCTGCAGTTTGACTTATTCACCCTCACCTCCACTCCCCATGACACACACGGTCCTATCCTTCGCTCGTCTGAGTTGGACTATTTGAGATTTAATATTTGAGTGTATTTAATCCTTTTGTGTCTGGTTTGTTTCAATTAGTATGTCCTCCACCTACAATTGAGCTATCAAAATGTACAGAATTTTCCTTTATTGGAAGGCTAGAACACATTCCATTGTGCATATAGATTTTCTTTGTCAATTCATACATTTTGATGATGCTTAGGAATTTTCATATGTTGGTGCTTGGGAACGGTGTGGCAAGGAATGTGGGGTTGCAGATATTGATTAGATACAGTGATTTTATTTCCTTTGGAGAGCAACTCAGAAGAGGGGAAGACAGCTGTCATATGTTGTTGTTGTTGTTGTTCTTCTTCTTCTGTTCTTCTTCTTCTCATCCTCCTCTTCTCCTCCTCTTCTCCTCCTCTTCTCCTCCTCTTTTTTCTCTTCTTCTTCCTCCTCCTCCGTTCCTTCCCTCCTTCCTTCCCTCCTTCCTTCCTTCCTTCCTTCCTTCCTTTCTTTCTTTCTTTCTTTCTTTCTTTCTTTCTTTCTTTCTTTCTTTCTTCTGTTCTTTCTTTCTCTCACCCTCCCTCCCTCCCTTCCTCCCTTCCTCCCTTCCCCTCCTCCCTCCCTGCCTCTTTTTGAACAACCATCTTAACTGTCGTCTAACTGTGAGGTGATATTGCGCTTTGAATCACATTTCTCTGATGATAAGTGATACTGAATACTTTCCATAGACCTGCCTTTTCTACATCCCTTTTGGAAAAACTCCTGTTTTCATCTTTTGCTCAGGATTAACTGAATTGTTTTAGACTTTTGTTTTACTGTTGAGTTGTAGGAGAATCTTAAATCATTTGGATATTCACTCATTATCAGATATATGCTTTGCAAACATTTTCTCTCCTTAGGTTACATACTAATGTTGATACCCATTACTTTTTATGTGCAAAAGCTCCTTCATTTGATATGGTCCAAGTTTTTCACATCACCTTAGCCTCAGATACATCTCCAGAAAAATCATTGCTAAGACAAATGCCAGAGTATTTCTTCTTGCTAGGGCATTTCCTTCCATTTTTGTCTATGACTTTTATGGTTTCAGACATTGTGTTTAAATATTTAAAACAGTTGTCTACTTTTGTGTAAGATAAGGCCACTGCCATTCATCTGCATGTAGATGTCCCTTTCTCCCTCAGAACTACCTGTTGAAGAGAAAATACTTTTTTTCCAATGCATATTCCTGGAACCTTGACAAAAATTATTTAACAATATATGCTTGGGTTTATTTTTTTGAGCTCTCTATATGTTTGCTTTTATGACCTCACAAATATCACTCCTTTACTATTTACTATTATAGTTTATTACACACACATGCACACACACTCTCTGTCTCTTTGTTTCTGTCTCTGACTCTGTGTCTCTGCCTGTCTCTCTGTCTCTCTGTCTGTCTCTGCCTCCCTCTCCCTCTTCCTCCCTCCCCTCTCTCATTTCCATTTCCAGTACTAGAGCTAGAACCCAGGGCCTTGTGCATAAAGGCAAGCACTCTCTCTGTTTCTGAGCTGTAAACACAACTAATTTGAAACCATAAAGTTATGCCCTCAATCTTTTTTAAAGTCAAGATTGTCCTGGCTGCTTGCTTTATGTCTTTTGTGGCTCTGTGTACATGTTAGGGTTGTTTTCTCTGTGTGAAAGCTGTGTTGGATTTTGTAGATCATTTTGGCAGTCACTACAATCTTTTGAGCCTTGTGTAGCTGGAGTGGCACAAACCATTTCCACGTAGAGCCTTGTTAATGGCACAGTGGGCTTATAAGAGAAATAATCTTCTATTGAATTGAAATAGTTTATTGATGGGGCTATAAGAGACAATTGAACTTGCTCTTTGGACTAGACCTTCGGAAATATTTATTTGCCTGGGTATTTTGAAACGGCACTGACTTTATCTTTGAACTGAGGGTTCCCTTAGTATGTTACTCTGTTGAGATAGCCCAGGATTCTGGGAAAACACATGTAATTGCTAATTTTTTTTTTCTGTGCAGATGGGACAGATTTGAAGGGAGGTGATCCTTGGACTATTGATGTTGGCTGGTTGAGTTGGGTGACGTGTGACAGGAGAACCTGTGTAGGCGCATGTGCACGGGGAGCATGGGGACTGGGAAGGAACTGTTAACTGCTTGTCCTGGCGTACCTCCAAACTGAGGGTCAGGGGACAATGGTAAGACTGGTACGAAGGCCTCAAGAGAGCCACCTTCTAAGGGCCAGCCTTCTACGCAACCAGGAGACTCAGAGAGAAATGCAGAAACAGCTCGTTTTTCTTTTTGTCTGGATAAGCGTTTTTTTCCCCCCTGGCTCAAGGCCAATTGCTTCCTTGAAAGATACTAGGCCCCAGATATGAGCTTGATAACAGATGCTCTTGTGGTTTTGCACTCCTAAGGATCTCGACCCGCTGCCCTGGAAGACCTTAGAGAGCTTTGTCCCCAGAGGTTGTTTGTGAGGGCAGAGATATCCTCTACCAGGCTCCCTCAGGCTGACTCTGGTCCTGCATCCTGTCTCAGATTGATTTTGGTGATTCATCTTTCTAGTAAGCTCATATCACCATATATGAATGTGGCAGCTTGGATGTAGAGGGATGAAAGATCATTATTTGCTAATATCTTTGTCTTCAGTGCACTGTTATTTGTTAGAGATGCTAGTTGTATTCTGTTTTATCTGTGACGAATGACTTCTTTTTAAAGTTTTTTTTTATTAGATGTATTCTTTATTCACATTTCAAATGTTGTCCCCTTTCCTGGTCCCCCCCCCCCCGAAAATCTCAYAACCCATCTCCCCTCCCCCTGTTCCCCACTCAACCCACTCCCACTTCCCTGTCCTGGTATTCCCCCACACTGCGACATTGAGCCTTCCCAGGACCAAGGGCCTCTCCTCCCTTGATGTCCAACAAGGCCATCCTCTGCTGCCTATGCGTCTGGAGCCATGGGTAACTCCATGTGTACTCTTTGGTTGATGGTTTAGTCCCTGGGAGCTCTGGGGGTACTGGGTGGCTCATATTGTTGTTTCTCCTATGGCACTGCAAAACCCTTCAGCTCCTTGGGTCCTTTATCTAGCTCCTCTGTTGGGGACCCTGTGCACAGTTCAATGGCTGGGTGAGAGTGTCCCCCTCTGTATTTGTCATGCACTAGTAGAGCCTCCCAGGTGACAGCTATATCAGGCTCCGGTCAGCAAGCACTTTTGGGCATCTAAAATAGTGTCTGGGTTTTGTAACTTTATATGGGATGGATCCCTAGGTGGGGCAGTCTCTGGATGACCTTTCCCTCAGACACTGCTCCACACTCTGTATCTCCTTCTGTAGGTATTTTGTTCCCACTTCTAAGAAGGACCAGAGTATCCATACTTTGTTCTTCCTTCTTCTTGAGTTTCATTTGATCTGTGAATTGTATCTTGAGTATTCCCAAGTTTCTGGGCCAATATCCACTTATCAGTGAGTACATATCATGTGTGTTCTTTTGTGATTGGGTTACCTCATTCGGGATGATATTTTCCAGTTCTACCCATTTGTCTAAGAATTTCATGAATTCATTGTTTTTAATAGCCGAGTAGTATTTCATTGTGTAAATATACCACATTTTCTGTATCCATTCCTCCATTGAAGGACATCTGGGTTCTTTCCAGCTTCTGGCTATTATAAATAAGGATGCTATGAACATAGTGGAACATGTGTCCTTATTACATGCTGGAGAATCCTATGGGTATATGCCCAGGAGTCGTATAGCAGGTCCTCCGGTAGTATTATGCCCATTTTTTTCTGAGGAACCTCAAAACTGATTTCCAGAGTGGTTGTACCATTTTGCAATCCCACCAGCAGTGGAGGAGTGTTCCTCTTTCTTCACATCCTCGCCAGTACCTGCTGTCTCCTGAGTTTTTGATCTTAGCCATTCTGACTAGTGTAAGGTGAAATCTCAGGGTTGTTTTGATTTGTATTTCCCTGATGACTAAGGATGTTGAACATTTCTTTAGGTGCTTCTCAGCCATTTGAAGTTCTTCAGGTGAAAGTTCTTTGTTTATCTTTGTACCCCATTTTTTTGAGACAGGGTTTCTCTGTGTAGCCCTGGCTATCCTAGAACTCACTCTGTAGACCAAGCTGGCCTCGAACTCAGAAATCCGCCTGCCTCTGCCTCCCAAGTGCTGGGATTACAGGCATGCGCCACCATCGCCCGGCCCCTGTACCCCATTTTTAATAGGGTTATTTGGTCCTCTGGAGTCTAATTTCTTGAGTTCTTTGTATATATTGGGTATTAGCTCTCTCTCAGATGTTGTTGGGTTGGTAAAGATTTTTTCCTAATTTGTTGGTTGCCATTTTATCCTATTGACAGTGTCCTTTGCCTTACAGAAATTTTGTAATTTTATGAGGTCTCATTTGTCAATTCTTGATCCTAGAGCATAAGCTATTGGTATTCTGTTCAGGAAAATTTTCCCTGTGCCCATGTGCTCAAGGCTCTTCCCCAGTTTCTTTTCTATTAGTTTCAGTGTGTCTGGTTTTATGTGGAGGTCCTTGATCCACTTGGACTTGAGCTTTGTACAAGAAGATAAGAATGGATCGATTTGCATTCTTCAGCATACTAACCACCAGTTGAACCAGCACCATTTGTTGAGAAGGCTATCTTTTTTCCACTGGATGGTTTTAGCTCCTTTGTCAAAGATCAAGTGATCATAGGTGTGTGAGTTCATTTTGGCTCTTCAATTCTATTCCATTGATCTACCTGCCTGTCACTGTACCAGTACCATGCAGTTTTTTTAAACACTGTTGCTCTGTAGTATTGCTTGAGGTCTGGGATACTGATTCCCCCAGGAATTCTTTTACTGTTGAGAATAGTTTTAGTTATCCTGGGTTTTTTGTTATTCCAGATGAAGTTGAGAATTGCTCTTTCTAACTCTATGAAGAATTGAATTGGAATTTTTATGGGGATTGATTGAATCTGTATATTCCTTTTGGCAAGATGGCTATTTTTACTATATCAATCCTGCCAAACCATGAGCATGGAAGATTCTTCCATCTTCTGAGGTCTTCTTCAATTTCTTTCTTTAGAGACTTGAAGTTCTTGTCATACAATCTTTCACTTGCTTGGTTAGAGTAACACCAAGATACTTTATATTGTTTGTGACTATTGTGAAGGGTGTTGTTTCCCTAATTTCTTTCTCAGCCTGTTTATCCTTTGAGTAGAGGAAGACTACTGATTTGTTTGAGTTAATTTTATACCCATTCACTTTGCTGAAGTTGTTTATCAGCTGTAGGAGTTCTCTGGTGGAGTTTTTTGAGTTGCTTAAGTATACTATCATATCATCTGCAAATTGTGGTAGTTTGACTTCTTCCTATCTAATTTGTATCCCTCTGACCTCCCTTTGTTGTCTAATTGCTCTAGCTAGAGCTTCAAGTACTATATTGAATAAATATGGAGAGAGATGGCAACCTTGTCTAGTCCCTGATTTTAGTGGGATTGCTTCAAGTTTCTCTCCATTTAGTTTGATGTTGACTACTGGTTTGCTGTATATTGCGTTTACTATGTTTAGGTATGGGCCTTAAATTTCAGTTCTTTCCAAGACATTTAACATGAAAGGACACTGAATTTTGTCAAATGCTTTTTCATCATCTAATGAAATGATCATGTGTTTTTTTTTCTTTGAGTTTGTTTATGTGGTAGATTACATTGATGGATTTCTATATATTGAACCATCCCTGCATCCCTGGGATGAAGCCAACTTGATCATGGTGAATGATTGTTTTGATGTGTTCTTAGGTTCAGTTGACAAGAATTTTATTTAGTATTTTTGCATCGATGTTCATAAGGGAAATTGGTCTGAAGTTCTCTTAGTTGGATCTTTGTGTGGTTTTGGTATTAGGGTAATTGTGGCTTCATAGAACAAGTTGGGTAGTGTTCCTTCTGTTTCTATTTTGTGGAATAGTCTGAAGAGTATTGGTGTTAGGTCTTCTTTGAAGGTTTGATAGAATTCTACACTGAAACCATCTGGTCCTGTGCTCTTTTTGGTTAAGAGACTTTCAATGACTGCTTCAATTAGGGCTTATGGGACTGTTTAGATGATCTATCTGATCCTGATTTAACTTTGGTATTTGGTATCTGTCTAGAAAATTGTCCCTTTCATCCAGATTTTGCAGTTGGTTGAGTATAGGGTTTTGTAGTAGGATCTGATGATTTTTTTGGATTTCCTCAGTTTCTGTGGTTACATTCCCCTTTTCATTTCTGATTTTGTTAATTTGGATACTGTCTTTGTGCTCTCTGGTTAGTCTGGCTAGAGGTTTATCTATCATGTTGATTTTCTCAAAGAACGAGCTCCTGGCTTTGTTGATTCTTTGTATAGTTCTTTTTGCTTCTACCTGGTTGATTTCAGCCCTGAGTTTGATAATTTCCTGCCTTCTACTCTTCTTAGGTGTATTAGCTTCTTTTTGTTCTAGAGCTTTCTTTCAGGTGTGCTGTTAAGCTTCTAGTGTGTCCTTTCTCTACCTTCTTTTTGGAGGCACTCAGAGGTATGAGTTTTCCTCTTAGCACTGCTTTTATTGTGTCCCATAAGTTTGGGTATGTTGTGCATTCATTAAATTCTAAAAATTCTTTGATTTCTTTCCTTATTTCTTCCTTGACCAAGGTATCATTGAGTAGAGCATTGTTCAGTTTCCATGTGTATGTGGGCTTTCTGTTGTTTTTGTTGNGGTATGAGTTTTCCTCTTAGCACTGCTTTTATTGTGTCCCATAAGTTTGGGTATGTTGTGCATTCATTAAATTCTAAAAATTCTTTGATTTCTTTCCTTATTTCTTCCTTGACCAAGGTATCATTGAGTAGAGCATTGTTCAGTTTCCATGTGTATGTGGGCTTTCTGTTGTTTTTGTTGTTATTGAAGATCACCCTTTTCCATAGTGATCTCATAGGAGGCATGGAAGTAGTTGAATCTTCTTATATTTGTTGAGGTCTGTTTTGTGACCAATTATATGGTTATTTTTGAGATGATACCATGAGGTGCTGACAAGAAGATATATTCTTTTGATTTAGGATGAAATGTTCTATAGATATTCGTTAAATCCATTTGGTACATAACTTCTCTTAGTTTCACTGTGTCTCTGTTTAGTTTATGATTTCCTGATCTGTCCATTGATGAGAGTGGGGTGTTGAAATCACCCACAATTATTATGTGAAGTGCAATGTGTGCTTTGAGCTTTAGTAAAGTTTCTTTTACAAATGTGGTTGCTCTTGCATTTGGAGCATAAATGTTCAGAATTGAGAGTTTTTCTTGGTAGACTTTTCCTTTAATGAGTGTAAAGTGTCCTTGTGTCTTTTTTGATGACTTTTGGTCTGATATTAGAATGGCTACTCAAGATTTTCTTCCTGGGACCATTTGCTTGGAAATTGTTTTCCAGGCTTTTACTCTGAGATAGTGTTTGTGTTTGACACTGAGGGGTGTTTTCTGCATGCACCAAAATGCTGAGTCCTGTTTACGTATCCAGTCTGTTAGTCTATGTCTTTTTATTGGGGAATTGAGTCCATTGATGTTAAGAGTTATTAAGGAATAGCGATTGTTGTTTCCTGTTATTTTTGATGTTATTTTTATGTTTGTGTGGTTACTTTCTTTGGGTTTGTTGGAAGATTACTTTCCTGCTTTTTCTAGGGTGTAGTTTCCCTTCCTGTGTTGGTATTTTCCATCTATTATCCTTTGTAGTGCTGGATTTGTGGAAAGATATTGTGTAAATTTGGTTTTCTCATGGAATATCTTGGTTTCTCCATCTATAGTGATTGAGAGTTTTGCTGGATATAGTAGTCTTGACTGGTATTTATGTTCTCTTAGGATCTGTATGAGATCTGCCCAGGATCTTCTTGCTTTCATGGTCTCTGGTTAGAAGTCTGGTATAATTCTGATAGGTCTTTTTTTATATGTTACTTGGCCTTTTTCCCTTACTGCTTTTAATATTCTTTGTTTAGTTCATTTTGTGTTTTGATTATTATGTGATGGGAGGACTTTCTGTTCTGGTCCAGTCTGTTTGGAGTTCTGTAGGCTTCTCGTATGTTCATGGGTATCTCTCCCTTTCTTTAGGTTAGGGAAGTTTTCTTCTATAATTTTGTTGAAGTTATTTTCTGGTCCTTTAAGTTGTAAATCTTCACTCTCTTCTATACCTAAAATCCTTAGGTTTGGTCTTCTCACTGTGTCCTGAATTTCCCAGATATTTTGGGTTAGGTGAATTTTGCATTTTGCATTTTCTTTGACTGTTGAGTCAATGTTTTCTATGGTATCTTCAGCACCTGAAATTCTTTCTTCTCTCTTGTATTCTGTTGTTAATGTTTACCTCTATGACTCCTGATTTCTTTCCAAGGTTTTCTATCTCCAAAGTTGTCTCCCTTTGTGATTTCTTCATATCTCTACTTCCATTTTTAGATCCTGGATGGTTTTGTTCAGTTTCTTCACTTGTTTCTGTTTTCCTGTAAATTTTTAAGGGATTTTTGTGATTCCTCTTTAAGGGCTTCTACCTGTTGATCCATGTTCTCTTGCATTTCTTTAAGGGAGCTATTTAAGTCCTTCTTGAAGTCCTCTATCAGCATGATGGGATATGATTTTATTTTATTTTATTTTATTTTAGATTTATTCATTTATTTAATGTCTATGAGTACACCATAACTGTTTCAGATACACCAGAAGAGGTCATCAGATCCTATTGGATGTGATGGTTGTGAGCCACCATGTGGTTGGTGGGAATTGAACTCAGGACCTTCGGAAGAGCAGTCAGTGCTCTTAACCGCTGAGCCATCTCTGCAGCCCGAAATGTGATTTTAAATCCAGATTTTGCTTTTCCAGTGTGTTGGCATATCCAGGACTTCCTGTTGTGGGAGAACTTGGTTCAGATGGTGCCACGTTGCCTTGGTTTCTGTTGGTAATGTTCTTGCATTTGCCTTTTTCCATCTGATTTTCCCTGGTGTTAGCTGGTGTTACTGTCTGTGACTGTGGCTTATCTGTCCTGCAAACCTCTGTATCTGTGCTCCTGGGAGACCCATTCTCTCTGTGTACACAGGTATGTAGGTACTCCTGTGACACCAGCTCTCTTATGGTTGTATTTGGGTATATAGCTCTGTGGCCCTGATCAGCTTTCGATGTGGATGGAAATTGGAAGACTCCTGTCCTAGGCTGCTCCTAGGCTCTTGTGTCCTCAGGGTTTCCAGCTGTTTCCTCTGAGTAGCAGGTGTGGTCCTACCTGTGCTGTCTGGCCTCTCTGCACTCCTGGGTAGTTAGCTACCTCCCTGAACCACTTGGGTATGGTGTGCTAGGGCAGAGGATGGTCCTAAGCTGGACTAATGACTTCTTATATTCAGCTTTTGCTTTAGTCATGTTCTAATAAACACAGGAAAGCATGGTGACATATATCCCTAAACTATTTTCTGGTGGTGATCTCTGTTAACTCATAAGTTTGAAGACCCCGAGCTCATTTTAGATCTTCCATAGCATTTAGTCTTTCTCAGCTTACCACTTGCATCTTTCTTTTGCTATTTAAATTTCTTGAATTTCTATTTATTATTATATGTGTGTGTGTGTGTATGTGTGTACTATGGTGAATGTGTATGTGTGTGTTTATTTGTACACATGTACCATGTTGTATGTGCTTGAGTGTTTACACATTTACCATTAGCATATGCATGTGTGCTTGTAAACATGTAGTATTATATATGTGTTGGCTAGAGGACAACTTTTAGAAGTCAGTTCTTCTTATATCATGTGGGTTTTAGTGATCAGACTTTTGGTCTCCAGGCTTAGTGGCAGAAACCTTTACCTAGTGAGTCATCTCTTGAGTTAGGTTGTGTTCTCTTTAAAGCCCTATGGCATTTTAGTTATTTAGGGATTAGTCTTGTTAAAGCATATTACTGAATATATTAGTGACTGTTCTACTGCTATGATGAGGCATCATGACCAAGGCAACTTATTATATAAAGAAGCATTTAATTGGGGGCTTGTTTGCAATTTTAGGGAATTAGTCCATGAGTATCATGGCAGGAAGCAGTCAGGCATGGTACTGGAGTGGTAGCTGAATGCTTTATATCCTGATTTTCAGGCAGCAGGGAGACAGGGGAGGGGCATGAGCTTTCAGAACCTCAAAGCCCACTCAGAGTAACTTATCTCTTCCAACAAGGCCACACCTTCTTTATTAAGGCCACACCCCCTAATCCTTCCCAAACAGTTCCACTCCCTTACAGCTAAGCATTCAGATATATGAATCTATGAGGGCCAATCTCATTTAAAGCCCCACTGAACCTGGATCAAAGCTCTTTTGAATGACCATTGTCTTTAAATTAATGATGATCAATGTGTGCTTTTCTCTTTGTTTTTGTGAACTATGGACCTTGTTCTAGTCAGTATAAGGTATCTCTTTGCTTCTGGGGACACTTGGATTTGTTGCAGATCAGTGTGAAGAGACAAGATTTTTCAATTTCTGTGTCAGACTCAGTCAGGGGAGCAGTGTTCCTGTGAGCATGGTAGGAGGGGGAGTCTATTGTTGGAATTAGGCATGACTCTAGTTCTGAAGGAGCTGAAAAGAGAAAGCCTGCAAGTAGGTTAAGGGATGTCAGAGAGAGCCACAGTGGGCATGGTGCAAGGAAGCAACTGGCCAAAGCAATCCCAAGGAGAATGTAGAGGGTACAGATGGAAGGGGCTGTGGGAAGCTACTTCCCTAGAAGCTGCTGTCCAAGGGACTGGTCAGCAGGGTTAGTGAGAAGTCAGGAAGACAAGCACACCAGTTTTCATTTATTCTTCACCTACACAAAATTGTATTTCGTTATCATTTTCTTTTTATAAGGTGGGGTATTTCTATGCAGCACCAGGTAGCCTAGATCTTGATATGTTGACTATGATGTCTTTGACCTTACAAGGAGCAGCCTGCCTCTGCTTCTCATGCTGGGATAACAGGCATGTATTATCATGTCTGGGTCATAATTTCATTTTTGTTATTTAAATATTGAATAGTGACTGAAACAAAATTCTCATGTAGATCAACTTCTACTAAGAAGAAGCCTTCATGTAAAGCAGTGGTTCTCAACCTGTGAGTCACAACCTCTTTGGCAAATCTTTATCTCCAGAACTATTTGCATTATGAATCATAACTAGCAAAATTATAGTTATGAAATAGCAACAAAATAATTTTATGGTTGGAGGTGACTACCACATGAGGAACTGTACTAAAGGGTCACAGGAGAAAGGTCAAGAAGCACTGATATAAAGGGAAAATGCAGTGAGGAGGGCAGGTGCGAGGTGTTGTCAGTGCAGGTACACAGTGAGCAGGGCAGGTGTGAGGGGTTAGCAGTGCGGGTGGACATGGGAATGCCTTTGTCAGCTCCTGCTTTGCCCACCTGCAGCCTGTTCTGAGTCACATCTGAAAGAGTTCCAGTTTACATATACAGACATACCAGTTCACCAGTTCACAGAGTCAGAATTTCACCACCCAAGTCAACATTGTTTCAAAAGTGCAAACATCAGGTCTAACCTTGTCATCTTCTCCAAGTAAAACCAAGTATAAGGGAGGAAATGTCCTTGTGTCTTAAAATTTAAGCTTTATTATCAATAAAGCTTCTGTCTGCTCTTGATTTTGGGTCTGCCATTCCCTAGCACTAAGGCTGTTCAGATGTCCTACCTACAATAGTTTTATTCACCAACAGTCTGTTGTGGATATCAATAGAGAAACGTAAGTGTACTCTGTATCCCCCTCATACTTCAATTAACACAACATTATAGTGTTATGCTATAACTGCAATCACACAGAAATATGTTTAATGGATTCATGGCCACCTATTGGCAAATGCCTTTGTCCATGTGAAGATCTCAGCACAGAGCATGGCTGGGAGTCCTTGGAAGAATCTTAATGGTGATCTTTCATAGTGATTAAGCTGGTAATAATGGTCAGATTAATATATTCATGTGCACACACAGAGAAAGGGAGAGGGAGAGGGAGAGGGGAAGAAGGAGAGGGGGAGGGAGAGAGAGAGAGAGGGAGACACTTGTAGGGATAGTTCCACTTGGATGTGTTCCCTTCCCTATTCTTTTTCAGACTCAACATACATGAAGCCAAGCTTACAATATTCCATTCCAAGCTATGTGATTCTCCTCATTTTTATGGGGCAAGGATTATTAAATTTACTTAATTGATAAGAATTATTAAATATGTTCCTGGATTGTGATGTGGTCTTTGTCTATACAACAAATACAACAAAACCAGGCGCAATCTTGAGGAATTGTCAAGCTAATTACACACCATCACTTCACCAACATGTCTTTCTGTAGTGAGAACATTTAAATCTTTTGGCAGTTTTGAAATACACGCTATTATTATCACCAGTGGTGACTGCACTGTTTTATAGATCTCTGAGACTTTTTCTTCCTCTCTAATTGGAATTAGTAGCCTTTGACAACCATCTCCCCATTCCCCAGCCTCTACCCACCCCCAGGCTCTGGGAACTAGCACCTACTTTCTGCTTCTCAGAGTTCAACTTTTTAGGTTTCTCATAAAAGTGAGATCATGTGGTCCTTGGCTTTCTGTGCCTGGCTTATGTCACTTAGTTAATGCCCTCCAGGTTTGTCCATACTGTCCAAAACTCATTCAGTTTTAGTGCTTCCAAGCCTCACCTCTCCCTGTCAATGCGGGGACTGGAGTTTAGGCTCCAAGTCTCTTTACTCACTGTTGTGTCTCTAGGACCTGTCACGTTCGAGAGTAGGAAAGACTGAAGTTGAGCAGTTGTCTATTCTTTCAACACATGCTGGCTTACAGCTCTGAGAAAAAAGAGTCTATGTGGAAACTAGCTTGGCTGTATGGGGCTTCAGAAATGACAGCTGTAAATCTGTGTTTCAAGAAAGTACCAAGTCAGGCAGGCTAGGTTTAAACACTCGGAATCCCCGTGTTCCGACCAGGAGGCCAGGCAGTTAGGAAGCATTAAGAATCAATTGGTGGAGTTGTGAGGTCCAAGTTTTGTAATGCTTTTTGGCACGAATCAATTTCCAGAGCACAGAGAAACATCAACCGGATGCTTCTAACATTGGTAAAAGTTTTAAATGGCTTGTGTTAGTGACTACAGGTAATGAGATAGAGGAATGTGTGTGTGTGTGTGTGTGTGTGTGTGTGTGTGTGTATGAGAGAGAGAGACAGAGAAAGACAGAGACAGAGAGAGACAGAGAGACAGAGATAGAGAGACAGAGACAGACAGACAGAGAGACACAGAGAGATAGACAGAGAGTCAGAGACAAAGAGACACACATAGAGAGACAAAGGAGAGACAGAGACACAGACAGACAGACAGACACACACACACACACACACACACACACACACAGAGAGAGAGAGAGAGAGAGAGAGAGAGAGAGAGAGAGAGAGAGAGAGATGAACAGAGCTCATATGACAGCCAGGGAGGTTGAGACAGGGTTACTCAGCTTACTGGTAGCCAGTAAGCGCTGTATCCACCCACCTGTGTTCTTCATAGCACTTGAATTATAGGTGTGCATTTGGCCACATTTAGCTTCTTACATGTGTGCTCGGGATTTGAACTGCGATCCTCACGTTTGTACAGCAAATGCTCTAACCTGCTGAGCCATCTCTCCACTCCCAATTTAATGGTATCTCTGGCCAAACTATATAGAAACTAACATGTTTGTTGTAACTATTTTTTATATTTATTTATTTTATAAAGATTTTTGTTGCTAAGCCTGGCTCCTGTGATGTTGGCCTTAGGTTGACTAGGAAATGATTATTCAACAGGTTTCTTTAAATGCCTCGAATCAGTAAGTACTTGTGTTTTTGAGTTTGTTTGAGGTCCTGTTAGGAGACCACAGCTCTGGACATACCCTTTACCAAAGGATCCTCTTCTCGCTGGGAAGGTCTAGGGGTGCACATATACCAGTAAGGGAGGAAAGGGACATTGGGCTGGCAAGCCAGGTCTTTCAAGTTAACCCTGGCTCTAACCGGGATGCTAGATCTTACATCCAGGTAAAAGAATGAAGATACTGGTTCTGCAATTGCTAGGTCAGGCCTTTTTCTGTGGAGCTGAGCTCTGTGCATATTGAATAGATGCCACTGTGAACGGGGGCACTGCCAGGACCTGGCCTTGGTGGAGGGGCTTAGCTCTGGCCTCCCTTCATTCTGGTTTGTGGAAGTGATCGCTCTGAAGGGCCAGACAATCCAGGAAAGGAGGTGACTGGGAATTAGAGCTGGGGCCCCAGGCAGAAGTAGAAGGAGAAATTTGGAGTTGTTAACTTTCCCACTTAAAGCTCTCCAAATCTATTCTCCTATTCACTCCGGGTGACAGTAGTAATTCAAGGAAACCTTCAAGGAAGTGCAGGGAGTAGTTACTTTTCTTTTGCTTTTTAAATTTTCCTGTGTGTGTGTGTGTGTGTGTGTGTGTGTGTATGCGCACATGCATATGCGTGTGCATATGAATTCATACATGAGGACTGTGTCTACATCATTCCCCACTCCTTCCAATGATCCTGCTCTTTCTGCATCCTGCCATCTCAGGCAAGAAGGGCTTGCCCCTCAGAGAGTGGGTAGCTGGTTGGTGGCTCGCTGTGCAGGGAGCTAAGGGTTGCTAAGACATTCACTATGCTGGAGTGTGAGCCCCAGGATCCAGCAGGCCTTAGCGTGCATTCCAATCCCTGATGGTGTTCCCTTCTGCACTCCCGCGTCACAGGCGAGAGCACAGATACGAGCGACCACTGAGTCAGACGGAGCTCTCACGTGATTATCCACATTAAAAGTTTTAATTTGTTAGAGCCAAAGGATTAAATTGTCCTTTAGGAATCTTGGGGTGAGGGCTGTCTTTCATGCCTGTCAGCATGATATAAGGTGAAATAGAAAGCTACACTAGTCTTGTCCAAGCTGTTTACAGGAGCAATAATCATTACAATCCAAAGGCATTGCCAAATTTGTACTTTGCATACTTTCGAGTTGTCAGTATCTTCGGATTTAGCTTTTGCTTCGGAATTTAGCTAGCAGAGATGGAAGGAAAGGCCATCCAGAGACTGCTCCACCTAGGGATCCAATCCATCTGCAGACACCAAACCCAGATACTATTGCTGATGCAATGCTAACAGGAGCCTGGTATAGTTATCCTCTGAGAGGCTCTGCCAGAGACCGACCAATACAGATGCAGATGCTTGCAACCGGCATATTGATTTCCAAAGTGCTCCCTCCAGCAATGGAGGAGTGTTCCCTAGCTCCATATCAGCACCAGGGCTGTCGCTTGTGTTTTTGACCTTAGGCATTCTAACAGGTGAAGGTGGAATCTTAGAGTCATTTTGATTTGCATTTCCCTGATGGTTAAAGATATGGAACATTTCTTCAAGTGGCAGAGAAATTATGGGAGTGGCCAACCAAAGTCTGGTCAAGCTTGGAGCCCGTGCTGTGAGTGGGGCCATTTTGGGCAAATCTGGATGCTCTGTTTCACAGAAGCCTGGAACTTTTGCTTCAGGATCCAAATGTTCCCTACGACCATCCTGTTTCACAATCTTCCCCCTTTCCGTAAACATGAAGTCATGGTTTGTAAAAAAATTTAAAGTAATACCTTGTGACATTTTAAAAATAGCATCAGGTTTAGGTTGACCACACTGCAGTGCGTGGCCCCATCTCTGTGAGTATAGAGGCAACACAAATTAGACTCAGTGGGTTAATAAAAACAAAAAAGAGAAAACCCTAAGAAGGGAGGGGATGGGGAGATGAGGGTTAGGTCTGGGGGGAGGGGAGGAGGAAGGGAGAGGGAATGAATATGTTCAAAAGACATTGTATAAATGTATGAATTTCTGAAAAATTAATCAAAATATTATATACATAAGGTTAGGGAAAACATTACTATGTTACCTTGTCTAATTTGGATCATAGCTAGGAGTTCACAAGTTTCTTATTTATTTTTTAAAAGACTTCTAAAAGATGCACTTATTTTTATTTTATGTATACGATCACTTTGCCTGCATGTATGTGTACCACATACATATGTCCCTGGTGCCTATGGAGGTCAGAAGAGGGCACTGGATCCACAAGAACTGGAGTTACAGATAATTGTGAGCCACTGTGTGTGCTGTGAAGTGAACCCTGCTCTGTAAGAACAGTCAGTGCTCTTAACCACTGAGCCGTCTCTCCAGCCCCTTATTTATTCTTGAAGTTATGCCTGTAATTCTTATTTTCATATTCTAGTTGGATGAAATATTTCAGTAGCCAATATTATGTTTAAATAATTCCTCTTACAAGAGTGACTATTTATTCAGTTAACTATATGTGGACAAATTACTCATTATAATAGACATTTTGTTCTTTTTTCTTTTTCTTTTTACATTTAAGGAAAAAAATTGGTGTTGACTGGGTAGATTTTTAACTGTCAGAGCATTGGGGAGTTTGCAGGGTTCCTTGTACCCCAGCTGGGCCTTTGAACAGTCTCTCAGGATTTTAAACACTCCTGGTTACGAAAACATATTTTCATCTTTATTTTTCCAAGCTGTCTCCTTACATACAGCACTGAAGAAAAAAAAATCTTCATTACCGCTTTTTACTGCCTGATTGCTTGAGAGTTAATTGGTTCAGCACCTGGGCAGGAAGCTGTTTTGGCAGAAACTCTATTTTCTTCAAGTTCTAGCTGTAAAATTCTGGATAGTGAATTGTAATCAGGGGCTCATTTTTAAAAACTACAGAGCACACAAGAATACTAATGTGTGAGCTGAAGAAATGGCAGTGCACTTGTTAAGAATAAGGAAGGTTTTAAAACTGTAACTTGGTATTAAAAGTTCCTATTTTGTACTGGGATTTAGGTCGAAGATCTAAAATACTCAAAACAGATTAGTTAATCTAGCTATTTCCTTCTTACTATGAATTTCCCCCAAATGAATTATTTCATACCTTTAGCTAGGAATTACCCTTTGTCTCTAATGTTCCTAAACTTATTGACTGATGCTAACATGGGAATATTGACTAGTGTATTTTTTAAACTTTTTATTATTCGTGAATTTCATATGCTATACTTCAATACCACTCACCTCCTTGTCCCTTCATATCTGCTCTCTGCTTTTGCAAGAAAGAAAGCATCCCAAAGAAAACATCATCATCATCATCATCATCATCATCATCATCATCATCATCAACAACAACAACATCATTTTGTTGTGGAAGCTGCAGATTGTCATAGTGTGTCACACAGTATACCCTTTTGTTCAAACATCTTTACTTGCTAATGTTCACTGAAATAAGTTATCCGTCTGATTCAAGGCCTCTGGCTTCTGCTATGCAATCCCCATCAAAATCCCAACTCAGTTCTTCATAGAATTAGAAAGAGCAATTCTCAAATTCATCTGGAATAACAAAAAAACCCAGGATAGCTAAAACTATTCTCAACAGTAAAAGAACTTCTGGGGGAATCAATATCCCCAACCTCAGGTAGTACTACAGAGCAATTGTGCTAAAAACTGCATGGTATTGGTACAGTGACAGGCAGATGGATCAATGGAATAGGATTGAAGACCCAGAAATGAACCCACACATCTATGGCCATTTGATCTTCGACAAAGGAGCTGAAAACATCCAGTGGAAAAAAGACAGCCTTTTCAACAAATGGTGCTGGTTCAACTGGAGGTCAACATGCAGAAGAATGAGAATTGATCCATTCTTATCTCCTTGTACTAAGCTCAAGTCCAAGTGGATCAAAGACCTCCACATAAAAC
>BDUI01000512.1:165238-180470 GCA_002335545.1 Apodemus speciosus | reverse complement strand
CCTCCTTCTCTCCTTCTCTCCTTCTCTTCCTTCTCCATCTCAGTGAAAACTGAAATCTGCTTTAGGGAAAGTTCTCAGTATATCTTGGACTCGAGGCTGTAGCTGTCGCACTATGCGTCTAGCCTTTCACCCTTTACCATTGCAATGTTATTTTTGGTTGTTTTCCATTCCACATATGCTCGCATGATTCTCTCTTGCTGCTGCTTGGAGCTGAAATTCACTCAATCTTTTTAATATGTATCTCTTTTTGGAATAGAGCTTAATTTATCTGTCATTTTCACTAATCATGACTTTTTCTGAGAGAAGGTAAATGAAAAGCCAATATTCTGAAAAGGAACTATGTGAAGGGTGGATAAGAACATGGCTCACACCCAACCGTGTTTATCTTAGTATAGAATTTATTAGTTTTTGTCAACTTGACAGAAACTAGTCAAATGGGAAGAGGGCACTTCGTTTGGAAGTTGCCTCCATCTGATTGGCCTGTGTGCATGTCTGTGAGAATTTTTTTTAATGATTAATGTGGGAGGGCCAATCTGCCATAGGCAGGTGTTCCTGAGTTGTGTTAAAAAAAAGCAAGCTGAACGAACCATGGGAAGTAAGCCAGGAAGCAGTGTTCCTCTACTGTTTGTGGTTCAGTTCCTACTCGGAGGCTCCTGTCAAGGTTCCTATCAAGCCTTGGCTTCCCTCAGTAACAGAAGGTAGGCCAAGTAAACCTGTTCCTTCTCTAAGCTGCCTCTGGTCCTATGTATCACAGCAACAGACGTCAACTGGGAACAGTTGGGAATACTTTTTCCCTCTGACTTTCCAAGGCATTGTTCTGAAGTCTTAGTACTGCGGTGACGGGACGGAGAATTGTGATGCTAGTTAAGCTCTCTGTCCACTTGTGTCCCTCAGAAGCCTGGGTTCCTCCCTTTGACCACAGGGCTCCGAGCTTTCCTGATGATGTATTTGGGTGGGTGGGTTTATTTTCATTCACCGTTGTGAGCCTGTGACTTTCTAAATTTGGGAACTTCTCTTTTGGTTCTGGAAAGCTTTCTTCAATGATTCCCTTTCTGTTCCTCTCTGTCTGAAACTGTTATTATTTGGATGGATGGTAGATTTCCAAGGACATTCTTCATATTGCTTCCCCCCTTTATCTTTCATGTTTTGATATTTTTGATATACTTTCTGATTTTTCTCAAAATTTCCTACCAAGTTTTAATTTTTCATTTGTATTACTAGATTGTTGATTTCCAATAGATGCTCACTCATCTGAATATTTCTTTTAAAAAAAAAAGACCTGTTCTTGTTTAATACATTTAATATCTTCTCTCATCTTTTCAATGACGCCATGCTGGTTTCATTGTCTTGTTACTTTCTGCCAACTGCACTTTCCAGGTCAGCACTGGACTCTTATTTTATTTTTATCTTGTATATCGTGTGTGTGTGTGTGTGTGTGTGTGTGTGTGTGTGTGTGTGTGTGTGTGTTTGAGACAGGAGGTCTCAGACTCCCGCATAGCTTCAGGTAATCTTGAATTCCAGATTCTCTTCTTGCACTCATTACCCAAGAGTTGGGGTTGCAGGGCGCACACATTGTGCCAACCTTAAGAGATCCCTTCTTCTCCAGCATCCCCTGTAGCTGACTGACATCTGCCTAGTGAATACAACTGTAGGGCTCTGAAAAGCCAATGAACCCTGTGCTCCTGGGTGGGCCTTACTGACGGACTTTGCTGCAGAGGGACTTCTGGGTGCTGGAATCCTTCATGCTACTGTCTTTGGACCTTTGTTCCTGATATGGTTAGATTCCTGAGGGAGGAGTATCCATCTTCAGGGTAGAATTCTGTGCCTGGCAGCTGATATTCTGGGAGCCAAGTAGAAACTAAAGATCAGGAAATTCTTTAGTCAGAGTTTCAGATGTTGCTGAAACTCAGTTCCCATATCATCTACTTTTAATTGCACCAGGAATTTTGAAGTTCAGAATTTTAAAGAACTTCTCTTTAMAACAAAGATCTAATATAATGTTGACATAAAGAGAGAGAAGGAGTCAACTACTTTCTAAATGACTACCTAACCCAAACTTTCAGGTTTTATACCCCATCCCTAATGGTGTTTTCCAGAAATACCAGCTGTCCCCAGTTCTTGAGACTTTTGGGTACCCAACGTTAGACTGGATCAGTCAAGGCTTTCCAGCCGTAACGGTCCTTTCCCAGTATGCATCCGCATGCTGATCATCCGCATGCATCCTGACCTCTGTTTCTTGTTGGTTTTACATGTCATTTGCCTTCCCTCTTTTCCATCCCCTGCATCTTCCCCCCCACCCATCTTCCTCCACTGCTTCAGTTTCATATGCAGTAACAAAAGAATCATCAAAGGGTATTCATGGATGAGGAAAGAAAATACTGGCTTTTATTTTGACTAAACTTCAGAACAGAGTTCCATAGTGTTTTAGAGTTCCAGAATTTAGAGGGTCAAATGATATAGCATTTAACATGGTTGTTGGCAATTTTGTCTTTTCGTTTTGGATGATGCTGAGAAGAAAGGGGAAGAAAAAGGGAAGGGCATAAACAAACCTATAATTAGCTTGAATCTTAGAAATAAACAAAACTCAAAGTTATTGTTCTGTGCAGTGTTTCTGACACAGAGGGTAAAATAAATGAAACAAAGATCCATTCTGGGCATAAAGAATGGCACTCACTGCTCAGTTTTCAGGTCTGAAAGGTGGAGTCCTAAAGGAAGAAAGTGTCCCGAGTGTCAAAGGCACAAAGCCTGCAGAACTTCAGCCGAGGGGTTAAGTGGAGGTGGAAGAAAGCAAACTCCGAGGTTGGACAAGCAGTTCTGGATAAAAGAATAAGAAAGTTCTCCGGGGATCAAGTCAGCGGTAAGCCAAATTCTGACTTCTGTTCTTTTCCAAGTTGAGAGATGCTGCTGCGCATGCGTGCTGGACTGGCTGGTCGAAAAGCCTTTCTTTGCCTGCCAACCCAGCGCCTGCCTGGTTTAAAGATCAAGCTGTAGAAGAGATCCAGTTATGGGCTTTTAAAAGGAAGACAGAAAAGCAGCTAAGAAAAGAGAGAGCCAGGAAGGGTATAGTTAGTTTGACTTAACAGTTGATAGGAAATAACTTCAATCCAGGTTTTGGCCGAGCTTACAGCTGGTGAAAGGAACAGGGATAGTGTGGCCACTGAGGAGTTGCTGGGGGAGGGCTGGCTAAGAGCTTGAAGGCTTTCCCCCAGCGTGCATTTTTTTCTGGGTCCTGTTGGAGTGGAGACAATCTCACTTACAGCTTTTTCAGGTGGTGGTGCTACCATGTAAGCCATAGATAGTATCACAACATCGTCAATGTACTTGTATCCTCAAATGAAATTCTTGTGGACATGTGAATGAGCGGAACAGTGGAAAAAAATTGAGAAGGCACTGTGCTCATCTCAATTTAGATAGAACAAATTGTTGATGGTGTCAGTGGCGGCGGCAGCTGCGGTGGTGGTTTTGTGTGTGTGTGTGTGTGTGTGTGTGTGTGTGTGTGTGTGTGTATGTGTATGAGACAGTGAATGAGTTAGCTTTTCATTTTCTTCTCTGAAAAATAAAAAGAGGAATAACCCCTGAAGATTTTTTTTGATGGGAAAGTAACTCTGTTGCTTTGGTTCAAGCCTTTTGTTGCCTCTAGATGTTACAGTGTTGTCTAAGTTGATACTTTATATTCAGTGCTGCTCACTGTAACTCTAGATGTTACAGTGTTGTCTAAGTTGATACTTTATATTCAGTGCTGCTTTTGATGACTGACTTTCTTCCGTGCAATCTTGTAAAGCTGGAGCAGACAAAGGTTTGTCATTTTTCAGCATGCTGCAGTTTCTAGAAAAGTCACATGTGGTGTTTGTTTTGCGGTACCCTAAAAAGTAGCAGTGGGATCTTCAAGTGAAAGTCTAAAATAACCAGAAAAATAACTTTGGCTGGGCATGTAAAAGTAGATTATAAGCCAAATAATCAGGTCTCCACGGTGACTCTTCCTATAGTTGATTAACACGGTAGAAAGATTTTATAAAACGTTTTACCTGGTTTTCCTCACATGCTGAGATATAAGAGGTCTTCTAGAATCAGAGACCATTCCCTTGGCAAACGATTGTTGAGGGTTACAAGTAAGGAAAACTAGGTCTTTTGAGTAATATTTTCATCAGAGTCCCAGTGTCTCTTGAGAGCATCTAAATATGCTCAGGCTTGCTGGTGTAGTGCGAGTTTTGGTTTCTTTAAAAACCCAGTTATGTTATGTGACTATGTTTTCGCTTTAATCCCAGGTGTGGGATATGGGACTGCTTCAGTTTGTCCACAGCCATTAACTGTGATTGTCTAGTACTCTAGTGGGACGTGACTTTTGCCAGCTGCAGATGGTTTAATTCTGGGGACTCTTGAGAGGGTATAAATGCAAGAGTCCTAGAAGGCCAGCAGCAGCTTGCTGCAAGCCACGCCCCCTCCCCTTCTCCGAGCTGCTGTTGCATTTGCTATTGCTGGATTGCTGGACTTCTTCTGAATGTTCTGATGACAAAGATTGACTTTGCCCCAAGAAACACAATGACCCTAATCATTAAGAAGTAGTCTATTTTGTTGGCTGAAAGATGCCTTTGCCCTCTAACCATTGTCTCCTATCTAGTGTGGAAGGGATTAGGGTAAAATAAGGGAGGTAGAGGTATAAGAACATAATAAAATGCCCCCCCCCCCCGCCTCTGCCATAGCACTGACATGACGGTGAATCTCTTCTGGGTGATTATCCTTGCACTAGAGTTAATCGATTACAAACCATAACTCACCATCACATTCCCTCAATGTCCTGAAAGGGTTCTCTGCATGACTGCTTTTAACTCTTATATATTATGACTTTAAAAGTGTATTTGGAGGCCCCTTCCTCCTCCCCACCATGAGAACTAGGTTCATTGCTGCCCACCACCTGAGATCTGCAAGCAGTGTGCCCATGAGTTCCCACTTGGACTTTTGCAATCAGAGATAACAGCAATGGCCTCAACATGGAGGGCTACTGCATCTTGGTATTCTCACCCAGTATATGCAAGATACTGGCAACATTATCATCTTGCAATGCTTTGGATGCAAAGCCACCAGCATGCCTACAGAAAGTTCAGAGTTCTTCCCTGGAACTCTCTTGCTTATGAGGCTGGGCATCCTTGGAACTCACAAGGCCAGCACATGGCGAGGCAGGAGTCTCCCTGCAGCGTCTCCCATCTCAAAAGCTTCAAGCGGCCTCTGCATAACAGCGATAGAAGCCAGGCATCCACAAGAGAAAATGAGCACTGTATGAGGAGGAAGAGCCGGAGTCGGATTCAGATATGGAACTCACCTAGAAGCTGCGCCAGTACTTCACACAGACTGAGAGGCACAGAGAAGAGTGACAGTGGTGACAGCAGTAGCTGGACACCTGGATGACTATGTGAATGAAGACCATGGTGTGTACTTCAACCACCATAGGTCAGTGGAGCCCCCCATCTGGAAGCCCTGGGAGCTGCACTAAGCAGAGACGAAGCATTTATAAGGCAACTGTGCTCCCAAGATCCTGGCCGTGGAGGCTGCTGTGCAGCTGAGCTTTGACAAGCACTGTGACAGAAAGCAGCCGCAGTACTGGCCTGTCATTCCCCCGGAAGTTCTGAGTCCTGGGCACTGGGACCCCAGGCAATGCCTCACAGTTCCTAGCCTTTCCCTCTTCATCTCTTCTGGACATTTTTCAGAGAAAGAGGCCTGTATACCGACATGGTGGATACAGTCTTGTCAGCTACCTATAATTCTGTCAGCAGGAGGTATACTGTTGCCAACACAAGGAACATTCACTGTCAAAGTGATAATTGTATGCATTGGACTGGCTCTCAGTTTTCTCTGTAACAATCCCGACTCATTGAAATTATTGCCTAGAGATACTGCCTATTGTTTTGCATTTTAATTTCCTTCTCTAAACTGTCCAGAATGTCATAAAAGCCTTAAGTCGCATGTCATTCATTCCTACATTTTTTTAGACCAGTTTTCATACATACATAGCTACAAACTCTCAAATCTTCCTGCTTCCCCTCCAGATGCTAGCTCACAGGGTTGCACTGACCCCACTGAGCTTCTGTCCACATATTTTCTCAGACCATAGCTCTTTGGATCCCTCTGGAAATGATGCAAGTGTCACCTGTCACTCAGCTAGGTGTCAGCCCTCATGCTCGATAAAAGACCTGAGAGTAAATACTCTGGGCTTGGCAGGCCGTGTTGTCTATGTCATAACTGCCTGACCCTGTCTTCATAGCATAAAAAGAGACACAAAATGAAAGTGACTGTTTCAATAAAACTTTATTTGTATAAAACAAAACAAAAAAATATTGAAAATTAATTCTTGAGAGGCAATAAAAAAGTATTCGTGGAGACATCATCTTTAGTGAGAAGAAAGGCCTTTAGTTAGGCTCTGTAATGGAGAATAGAGGATTCAAACGAACATGCTTTAAGCTAGCTGTTGCTGATGGCTGTGGCAACTCCTGTCTTTCTTCTAGCTTTGGTTCAGCCCTAGTAGGAAGGTGGAGCATGTCTAATGCCTCCTGTACAGAGATGTATCCATATAGATGAGAAGGTTAGGGACAGTGCTACGTCCCATTGCTTCATTGGCCCTTTGGGTTACTTTGATCCCAACCTTGTGTCCTGGGTAGAATCCAGTCATCTGCATCTTCTAGGCCTTGGGACCTCTACCCTTGACGTCTGAAGCAGTAGATATAACTCCAGCTCAGAGAAACTTAACAAACTTGGGGTGAGGCTGAGAAGTCTCACAGGATGGTGGTCACTCATGGTGCATGACGGCGATGCATACTCGGGGAACCAGCCGCCCTTCACCTCCCCCCACCCCCAGCCCCCCGATTCTAGGCAGCCATAGGTGAGAGGTTACAAACATGGGGTTCTGTAATCCCGCTTTCTGAAATTCCAGTTCTAACGTGGCTCAGCATTTATGCGACTATTCTTATTTGCAATCATTTACTCCCTCAGAATTACAGAAGGTTCTAGGAT
Source organism: Apodemus speciosus (assembly GCA_002335545.1). Classification (NCBI taxonomy): domain Eukaryota; kingdom Metazoa; phylum Chordata; class Mammalia; order Rodentia; family Muridae; genus Apodemus; species Apodemus speciosus. Next base: position 173,468 of record BDUI01000512.1, on the reverse strand, counting down.
TTAATCTAAATGTCTGTACATAACCAACACTTGCCACTCGTGGGTAACACCTGAGTGTATTGCCTGGCATGTGGCAAGCGCCTAGTAAATATTTCCTCATTTTGTTTTCGAGATGAAACTGATGAACTTGAAAAATGCACATTTTGATAATTGTAAGAGTTATTGAAGGAGATGGTGAAATCTTTCATGATAAATATTATGCACAAGCCAGCAGCATTCTGGAATACCTCCAGTCAACTGTTCTGGACCTAATGCAGGCGGTGGGAGGGTTTATAGGACGTCTCATGGTTCTTTTCAGTTTACTTGGCCAATGATCTCCCTTCTCTCTCTTGTGGACACCCCATTCACTGAATTATCTTTCCCCCGTTGTCCACTTACTGTTTCACTGGTTACTTTTGATGGAAGAAAAAAAATGTTGGACTTTGAAGGAAGTATATAAGCTTTTAAACTAAGTTCCCTTTTCTCCAGAATCTGTCTAGCTCTAACAATTGTTAGATGCTTGCAGACTTTCATAATGGCTGTGGGAGAGTTCGATTTACATGGATTGAATCTACTTTATGAATAAACTGCATTTCAAAGGTTCATATATAAATTAATTGGCTGGAACCTTTACTGATCTTTTCACAAATGTTATAAATGCTGTTTTAATTTTTAGACCAGCCTGATGGTGTATTCCTGATGGAAGTTCTCAGTGGCCACACACTGTATTCTAGATTCTGGTAACTGGAGGCCTGTGATACAGATGGAGGAGGGAGAAAGGAGGAGGAAGGTTTCACCTTATATGGTACAGTATTGACTCCATCAGAATTTCTAAACCATGCATTTTTGGGGGATGACTGTCGTATCATCTTTCGTGTTCCCTTGAATTCTTCCCAGCACTCTTACTCAAACTGTGAAACAGTAGTGGGTCGCAGAATTAAGGTATTTGGCTCTTGTAAAACTTACGGAATTCACGTACAACTTCCTAACCACAAAGTATTTTAACGAGAAATATTAATAAATGGGCTATCAGACAAGTAAAACGAAGGACCCCCAAGAATTAAAATTTCCCCAGGAATCCCATACTGGAGGCCCAGAAAGGCTGAAACCCTGGCTCCAGGCATAGGAGAAACTTGCCTTTCAGGAAGCTATTTCTCACAGTCTGATGAGTCAGACCGTCTTCAGGAGAGGCTGGAGACAAGGCAGAGTGCCAGCGATGGCTAAGACCTCTCACTGACCAGGAGCACTGGACTGTACTTACCCCGGTCCTTTATGTAAAGCTAAATTTCAAGGCAGTACACTGAAGATGGACTTGGGGGGAGGCACTGGGTCAGTTTATTTGTCCCTCTTCCTTACTTAGTGACCATACTGAGTAAGTTTCTTATTTCTGCCTTTTACAATGACTTGTTTTTTAATGCCTTACATCAGATGGATGGCTGAGCCTAGCCTGTGACTGGCAGAGCCCAGGCTTTGACCCTGAAGGCTCCAGGAATGCTGGGCTGTTTGGCAAATGTTGTAAATATTCTGTGATCTTAAATTGAGTAGGAAGAGAAGTGTGATTTGGTTCCTTTCTTCTCTTTTAAAAACAAAAATGATTAAATCTCTTAATCTAGGCTTACAAACCTCGCTGTGTAATCAAGAACAGGAAATCCGTCCTCGAGGACATCTCTGGGTCTTCGAGTTCAATATTAAAAACACCTGCTCTCAATGAGTCCGTAGTGGACCTTTATTAGGGCAGATATTTCTAGTTTTGCTAAAGCATATCCCCATGGTACCGAGAAGCAGGAAAAAAATGAGCACACAGGTCATAGTTATTAAGAGGCTGAAAAAGAATGAGAATGAACTACCTGTTTTTATAATGTTGGAGAACTGGTCGTTTCCTATTCCTTCTTTAGTCTGGTCATTTGTCTCTCATTGCTTGACTGCCAGGACCGTTCTCAAATAGGCATGCATGAAATTCACTGCTCCTGAAGGGGGAAATCTAGCAAAACGGTGACGGAAATATTCTGGTCTTCGGCACCAATCCACCGATCCTAGACTCTCCCCCAAACTTTGTTCATTTTACGATCTTAAACTCACTGTAGTTGATTAATTTTCCTGTAACTAAAACTTAGGTGTAGCGTGTGAGGATTTGAACAGCTGTTTTGTCCTCTTTTTTTTTTAAATTGTATGTGTTTGGTATGTGCATGTGATTATGCCGGTGCATGTGCCCATGTGTGCCCAAGCAGGGCACAGAGCAGGGCACTGGGCATCCTCCTCTACCACTCTGCACTGTAGCTTTGAGATGGAATCTTCCACTGAGCCAGAAGCTTGTTAAGGCTCGGCTAAACTGATGGGCCAGAGAACTCTCAAGATCCACCTGTCTCCGGCCCAGCGCTGGGATGCTTTATCTCGAATGAATGTTGTGGGACTGCTATTGTTGCCATATTGGAAAGCAAATATTCCTAGGAACAATCCAAGAAATTTGAGTCTCTCCAGTGTGCAACTCCCCGAGACTCACATTTCTGGGTATGTATATCCCTTTGTAGCACTGCGACCCGCAACAAAAAGCAACTGAAAATGTCCAAGTAGGGTTTGAATGCTGCTCACAAATTCTTCATGTGTCTTGTTCTGGTTTATGCACATATTTTTTTTTTACATTCATATAGCTTTCTATTTTCTGCCCTATCAGAGAATCTGAAATAAACCAATATATCCTAACAGTTTTCTAGAAATATAAATGCATTTTAACTGTCTCTCATCCCCAGTCAAATTTGAAGCCTTTGAAGAACAATTTCTGTTCATTTCCTCAGGCCTTAGCCTCGCCACCCTCTGGAGACTTCATCTCTCTGCATTCAGGCATCAGCCATGTCTCAGATGGTCTCCTGCAAGGGCAGGGTACTTGTATTACCCTCTGTGCCTCTGCGAGCCCAGGGCACTGGGAACAGCTCCACAAAGGTAGCGGTAGTGCCGACGACGGCTGCAAGGAGCAGGCTGCCGGCTGCCGGTTCCTTTCTTTTGCCTTCGGCATTGTTCCCTCACTTTGTGCTGTGTGCAAAATTCATTTAGCGCTGACCTTTACATGTGATCTGACAGTGAAGTAGGATTTACATGATGTCTGCTCCGGTCGGGTCTTTTTCTCCACTTGCGTATCCTGCCTGAAGTGTGAGTCACGGTCTTCAATTCCTTTTCCTGAGATCTGAATCGGGCTCTCAGGTTCCCTTTCTCTGTTAAATTTATGTTCTGCTTGCTTCCTTGTTCCCACCCAAAGGCTGGAGACCTAGGGCTGGGTAGGAAATACCGTTGAAAGCAGTGCTTCCCAGCTACATTGCCGGCTGGATGTTCGAGAAACCAGTTCCTTTCTTTGAAGCACCGAGGAATGTGTATGGTGGGAGAGGGAAGGGGATGGTACACAGGAGTTTACTCTTATGGGAACTCAAAATCTTTCAGAATTCTGGGGAAGGGAGCTAATCTCCTGGGAGCTGTGACATTGCAGAAATACAAGACCGGAAGAGGACACATAAACGCCCCACCCCAAGAATGGTTCCTAACCCGCTGGTAGAAATATTCCCCTTTAAAAAGCTGTTTCCCAGTTCACCTACTCCAGTCTGCTTTCTGCTTCAAGGCTATCTGTTTGGCTTACAAGGATGGTCTCTGGAGCCTTCTTGAACCAAAAAGCTGAGTGAGAAAACATCAGGAAATTGGGAAGAAAAAAGGAAGGGAGTCGTCCTGTCTCAGGTTGCTTGGATTGGATGACCTTGCTTAGAATCAAGCAGTTTGCCCTTTGTCCTCTGAAGAAGCTGACCGTAGACTGCTTCTAGATTCTTGGACCCTCTGTCTTCCTTTGTCCCTTTGGGCCTAGGGGTGGTAGCTGCCCTTTTGTTGTCCCCAGGAGGTTCTCATTGTCTATGTGCAAGGCTTTGTAATTGGTCCCACTGGGAAGAACTTCTTCTTATCTTAAATTAAACATTTTTTAAAACTCTTTTATAGGACTCTGGCTAATATAATTCCTCTTGAATTTGACAGTTGGGTTATTTGGTTAGTAAGCTTTCCCTTGACAAAGGGAAATACATCATAGAAAGGACAGGTCTCTGTTCATACCAGAGTATGAGTGATTCACCATGTTTTAAGGATTCTAGGGCTTTTAGTTCAGAGGTTGGATAGGAGGAGGGGGGAGGGGTGGATTCTGAAGCACTGTGAGGATGAGGGAGTGAAGAGCCACAAAAAGTGTGTAATTCTGCGATAGCTATGGCCTCATGAAGGGGAACGAAGGGCGCCTGCTGCTGTCATTTCTCCACCTAAAATCTTTTCTCAGTCCCACCTGAAACAGCTCTTTTCCAAAGTGCTCCTGTCACACACAGCCTTTTAAACAAGGGGCTTATATGGTTTTCTCAAGGGCACATAGTTAGCAAGTAACAGAGTGGGGCATGAACCCAAGTAGTTTGACTTTTTAACTACTCAATGTGCGTCTTTAACTCTGAATAGACATAGGTGACCTTTATGTGTCCAGGCCACGAAGTTAATGGAGAAACCATTCCTTTGGCAGGAGTCTTAGGACTTCAAGCGTTTAAACCTGGCTGGGCCCGAGTGTTCAGAAATCTATGAAAACTTAGAAGAAAACAGCAAAACCCAAAAATTTAGAATCTGTCATCTATATTCAAATGCTCCTTGGGGACATTACTTATCATTTTGTAATTGTGATCCTTCTTGTAAAGGGACTTGGGGAAGGAACCTGAAGCCATGGAGAATCCCCAGGCCAGATAAGATCTGTGAGAAAGTACTCACGAGCAACCAAGCTAGCTAGGGACCCAGACCTCCAGAACAGAAAACCCTTTACCCTACCAGTAACCCTCTGTAAGCATCACACTTAAGTGTTTTTTCCACAGTTTTCTAGCCAGGTTGTACCAAAAATGGTTGTGCTGAAGAGGAGGCTGCTGTGTCGAAGAGGAGGCATTGAATGTTAATGCACAGGTGAAGGAATTCTAGGCAGATCTTTAGCATAAACTTCAGGTCCTAATCTTGCAAGGTGGTATTGCAGTTTGAGTCAGCTGGCCGACTCACACTTTGCTAGGGGACAGGTGCTCATCCCCAAGGCTGCAAGGCTGCCTGGATTCCACGTCTGGTCCTTCTGAATGCTCGCATCATAGTGAGATGAGCCGAGCACACATCTCTCATGTATCCCACATACCTCCCAGCACATCAGTGCTGCAAAGAACAAGAATGGGGGATTAAGCCACAGCTGGGGCAGACTTCTCCAGGCAGGAGTTCAAAGGTGATGTAGAAAGCATGTTTGGTTCAACAATGGTGAAGCTGCTATTTAATTTTAGCTGAAGCTTGATGATACGTGAACTGGAAAATTTATTAGCTGTAGCAGAAAGCAAGTCGTCCACGCGATTGAAATCTCTGATGCGCTTTAAGGACAGCAGCTGCTTTATTAACTTAGTCAATCTATGCGGGTTTTAATCACACGTTAGCCTTCCGGATGATCTTAAAACTAGATGCACAAGATAAGGAAGGATTGCAGGGATCATCGTTTTTAATTTTTTTGAAGCACATTTATTTATCATGGACCAGATGTACTCTTGGGGCTTCCTTACTGACTGCCTAAGTGCTTTGAGAAAGGCCTTTCCACTCCAGTATTACTAAAGCCACAGTCTGAAAGATTTACAAACGAGTAGGTAAAGAATAAAAAAGCTCATGGGAGCTGGGGAGATCTCTCAGTGGTTAAGAGTTCTTGTTGTTCCCAGAGGACATGAGTTCACTTCCCAGCATGCATGTCTAGTGGCTCATAAGCACCTGTAACTCTGGTTCCAGGCACCTGATGCAATCTTCTGGTCTCTATGGACACCTGCACTCATGTGGCATACAAACACCCCCAACCACATATAAATAAAAATAAACCTTTTTTTTTGTTTTTGTTTTTTGAGTTCACATACAGTTGAGGACACAAATTCTCCTCAGCAGTGACTGGATAAAGAGAGTCTATGGGTAACTTGATAATTAATAGGAATATATTTTGTAACAGCAATTTTCACAAGGCTACGAATGCAGGATAACAGTGGAACTTTGTCCTCATGGAGAATCATTTGCTTCGTTGTTTTAAATGAATTTATTTAACCAGCTCTTAGGGATATTTTCTTTGCCTGTACCCAGTACAGCACAACATCACTCTATTGTAAAATTTCTTTTGTACTATAGAGCATGATAAGGTCAAATCCAGAAAAAGGGCTTCTAATCTAGATATTGCTTTGTAATCCTTATCCATCACTCCATCACCTTGGGCTCTCTCTGCTCGTTTGGATTTTCTACCTAACTCTTATAGAATTGGGATTTTACTAATGTCCCTTGTAATTCAGTTCCTTTTTAAAAAAGTGGACATTTTCACTCACAGTGTTTTGCATGGATTGAAACATTCACATAGTTAAGACGTATATAGTATATCATATGTGCTCCAATGTTATTTGTGGGGAGAAGATTTGGTCCCAAGTGAAAGTGTATTATTGACATGAACATGGCTATGTAAAGGATCCCTCAGACCCATGAGGATGGCAAGACTTCTCCTTGGTCCAAATATGGATGTGGCTAGTATGTGCAGAAAATATCAACTGTTGCTTCTTCCTCCCTGATTACTGTAGTCTGATAGAGAACACCTACCAGGATGAGCTAACCCACCTCTTATTCATCTGTATACAATAAGTCTGTGTCTTCACTCAGCTGTATATATGTAAATGCACTGGGCTTCCAGGCTACTGGTGCATCTCCATCAGATGCTTCCTTGCCAGCTCTTCTGTAGGCATGTCTATCATTACCCATTACCCCCATCAGGAGGTCAAGTCCAAAGCCATGCTGGCTAAGGCAGTTACTGTTAATGTCTGTCTGTCTGTCTGTCTGTCTGTCTGTCTGTCTGTCTGTCTGTCTGTCTGTCTGTCTGTCTGTCTTGTAACTGAGCGGAACAGCCTCTGTTTACCATAATGTGTATAAAGAAAGGATATTCCCTAACTTATGCAGATATTTAGCATAAAAAGTCTAGTGGCAGGCTCTACCTGGAAAATCAAGGCCCCAGATAGAGAAGAGCTCAGGGGAGACTTATTGGTCCCCAGCTCACATCTACAAATGTTCCCTGAAGAACAGACTGACCTAGACGTATATTTTATGAGCTAAGACATTGGTTTGTGTAGAAATAATCCCAGTGAATGTGAGCAGCAGGAAGGCTTGGGCCAGAGTCCATGCCTCTCACACTGTAAAACCCCACAGTCACACAGTGAGTGACAGGCAATATCTGGGTCTCTGGCAATGTCTTCCCTGCAGATTTCTGAGCATCAAGAATGAGGGTTATTTTCAAGTTTCTTTGTAAACCTCAGGAAGAATTATTATGAATTCAACTACCAATAATTTGTTTTGTTTACATATATATTTGTTTAAAGACTTATTTTAACCTAATGTATATATGTTCATATATGTGCATATTTATGTGAATGCAGGTACCTTTAGAAGACATCATCTTCTTCCTTAGAAGACATCATCTTCTTCCTTAGAAGATATCTTCTTCCTCTCCCCTCTGTGTACAGGCTCCTTTAAATATTTTCCATAATGCTGCTTAGTGCTCATGCATTATTTTAGTTTATTTTTCCATAAGCTCTTAAGAGTTGTCTCACTGGACATCGCAGTCAGCGTATTAGTCAGGTTTTTCAGCACTGTGACCAAACATCTGACTGAAATAGTTTAAAGGAGAAAACATTTCTTCTGGTTCATGGTTTCAGTTGATGGTCAGCTGGCTTTGCTTTTTTCTGGGCTGTGGTGAAATAGATCATCATTGTAGAAGGATGTGGCAAGAAACAAATATATTTACCTCATAGAAGCCAGGAGGGAAGGGGAAGGGAGAGAGAGGAGAGGGAACAGAGAAATGACAAATCTTTCCAAAACGTGGCCCCAGTGATGAATTTCTCCCTCCTACATGGCTCCACCTCCTATCTTTTCCCAACAATACTAACAGATTATGTGTCCATTATGGGAATAAGAACTGTTTGGGATCCTTTATGTTCTACCCCCCACCCCCAGATCCACCAACTAACAACCAAGCTTTTACTATACAAAAGTGTGGGGACATTTCATATCCAAACCAACACATCTAGATTGTAAGTTATTATATCTCTGCTGAGAAGTATGTAGTTATTCTGAGAGGTTTGCCTTATAAGTAAGTTGGTGATTCTTTTTTGCAGCTTTCAATATTCCTTCCTTGATCTGGACTTGCAGAAGTTTAACTGTAATATGA
>BDUI01000512.1:141720-165178 GCA_002335545.1 Apodemus speciosus | reverse complement strand
GTATCTATACTTATATATTTATATTATTCCCAAGGCTTTGGCAAGTCTTTAAAATATATTGTGTTTTTATTTATTCTTTGAATAATTTAGACATTTACAAAATGCCCTCCTGTTCCATTTTAATTATATTTCCATCTTAATTATATCTATCCATCCTTGCCTCACTCCAGTTGCCCCAGCACTCCAAACCCTGCCTCTATCCCCCATTTTTTGTTATGAATAACCTCTCAGTACAATTAGTGGTGCCCATGCTTGTGTGGAGGTTATCCTCCGAGGCATCAACAGTCATGTTCCCAAAGGAAAGGGACTCTCCCTCTCTCTCAGCAATTATCCACTCTCAATAGTTCCTATTCCAATGGTAGGGCCTTGGGGACCATCTCGTATTCATGTTGGAATTCTGTCTGGCTTGATCTTGTGCAGGTCTTGTGTAGATAACCATGGCTGCTTTGAATTGTGTGGAACAATTATCATGTGCAGAAGTCTGCATTTTACTGCTTTCCTCCTCAGCCGCTGGCTTTTAAATTTTTTCTACCCAATATTCCTACCTGTTCCCTGAGCCTTGGGTGGGGAGAGGTTAGAACAGGTGACTCATCCATAAATGAGCACTTAATACTTACACATGCTTGGCACTCTTAATGGTTACTAGCCTGTGCATCAACCATTACCCACTGCAGTATGACTCTTCTGACAATGTTAAGGGAAACATAAATTCTGGGTATAAACATAATATTTAGAAGGTCACATGACAGCTTGACTGTTCAGTATAACAACACTATATTCCCTTCTAGGGTCTATGATCTTCCAAGTTATAGGCTTTTGACCAGAGTTACAGTATCAAGCATGAAGTTGCCTTTGTAGAACAGCTAGCATATTCAAACAGATAGTGGTTTGTTATCACTTTAACATTCATGCCACATTTACATGACTGGACACATCCTATCAGGTAAGTCAGTGGTGCATCAGTCCTATGTCCAGGTAAGACTATTAATGTATTTTCTCACTCAGCAGTCCACATAACACCTCTGGCACTGTGTAAGTTAGCCAGTAGGGAGAGAGTTTCTTGGTCAGATCAGTGTTGATTTCTCTGTGTCCTGCATCCAAAGTGAGTGCTTTCTTCAGCAATAGACTCTTACCCTCTAGTTATGATGGGCCACAAAGAAAAACAGCAATAGTCTGTGTTGTTTTGGGTGCCTTTGGGGCTTTCCTGGTCAAACATTAATAAAGAGATTTTCTATTACTGGCACTGAAAATTTCATTTAATGTCTTCTGAGAGCAGCATTGTCCAACCATGAAGGATACTTCTGTTTAAACTAATTTTTGATTAGCTTAAAAATCAATGACTTTTCATAAGGCTTATTATGCACTCCTCGTTTGGGTTAATCCACCTCTTACCACCTGACTTGGAGAATTCTTTTGCCATTATTTCACTGAATAAGTTTTCCTTTCCTTTAGTCAGAACCTCTACTTTTGTGGTGCTTTGTATATGCTTGGCCAAGGAAGCGGCACTATTAGGAGGTATGGTCTTATTGGAGTAGGTGTGGCCTTGTTGGAGGAAGTGTGTCACTGTGGAAGTGGGCTTTAAGACCCTCCTCCTAATCGCCTGGAAGACAGTCTGCTCCTGGCTTCCTTTGGATGAAGATGTAGAACTCTCAGCTCCTCCTGCACCAGGCCTGCTTGGATGCTGCCATTCTCCCGCCTTGATGATAATGGACTGAACCTTTGAACCTATAAGCAAGGCCCAATGAAATGTTGTACTTTATAAGAGTTGCCTTGGTCATGGTGTCTGTTTATAGCAGTAAAACTCTAACTAAGAAAACTTCCTTATCTAGACCTATTATTTTTAAGGTTGGTATCTTAATTGTATCCTAGAGGTTTCAGTACCTTGAATGCACTTTTAAAATTAATTAAACATAGTTACTATATAAATTTGATACTTCATTGGAATTGCTTTCTATCTGTGAATTCTTTCTTCAACTCAATCAGTTGGTGAGGCTTTTATTGATGTTTTTACTTGATTTATTAAACATTTACTTTCTAATATATATCTTGGTTATTCTTACAAATCACTATTTCATCATTTAATTTCTCATTTATAATCTGTACTGTCTCCATTACTCCTTCAGTTGTTTTTATGTGTTCCTTGGAATTCATGTATCCTTTTAAAAATCAAAGGATATGATCAATACAACAAAATGACAGCCTACAGATTGGGAAAAGATCTTTACCCACCCTACATCTGACAGAGGGCTAATATTTAACATAGATAAAGAACTCCAAAGTTAGTTGCCAACAGCCCAAATAACCTAATTGAAAAATGTGATACAGAGCTAAACAGAATTCTTCACAGAGGAATCTCAAATGACCGATAGGCACTTAAAGAAATGTTCAACATCCCTAGTCATCAGGGAAATGCAAATCAAAATGACTCTGAGATTCCACTTTACACCCATCAAAAAGGCTAGGATCAAAACCTCAGAGCACTTCACACATTGGCAAGAGTGTGGAGCAAGACCCACAGATCAATGGAATATAACTGAAGACCCACAATATAAGTCCCAACTCATACATCCACTTATTTTTGATAAGACCAACAGGACACTTTGCATAAAAGATAATACCTTCAACAAAAGGAGCTGATCAAACTGGATGGCTCTTTGGAGAAGAATGAGTGTGGGTCCTTATCTCTCACCCTGCATTAAACTATCTCCAAATGGACCTCAACATAAGACTGCATACCCCAAATCAGATAGAGAAGAAAGCAGATCTTCACAGGTATTGTAATGGACTTACAATACCTGCACTTACAAGTGATGTAAGCCCAGATACACTTGGACTCAGTGACAAAGAAAAGGGCTTTATCAACAGGACCCACATTTAATTGTGACTACCAATTAAAAAATGAAACCAAAGAGCTTCTTTAAAGCAAAGAACATCATCATTTTAGTGAAGAGGCAGCCTACAGAATGAGAAGAAAAAACTTTACTAATTATACATCTGACATAGGACTAATATCTAAAATGTATGAAGAATTAAAAGCCCAAACACCAAGAAAACAACCCAATTAAAACCTGGGGCAAGGGATGAAACAGGATTTTCAAAGTGTGAATTATAAATGACCGAGAAACATTTAAATGAAAGCATATTCAGTTGTGCCAATGAAGCTGATAGACAGCTGACCAATGGTAAGGTACAACATACAGGGGCTTCGGATCGCTAAGGAAGCTCAGATCAGCAGGACCCTCCTTACAAGGCTCCCAGCTATGGTGCTGTGTGAATCTGCTAAGAATGGAGATTCTAGGTCATCTGCCTAGACTGCAGGCTTGTATGGTGCCAAGTTCTGAGGTTGTAAAGACAGCTCAGGCTTCCATTCTCTCTTCTTCACATTATGGGAGAGTTACCATTCCTTGTATTGTAGTCTGGGTCTTTCTGATTTTACCAAGTCTATACTGCCTCTACCTATTGACTCACAGAGGCAGGAAAATGCTGAACATCTCTAGTCTATTTCCTTCCATTTGGTTCTCCTCTGTGTTAGTCAGCTTACATCACAGTGACAAGAATACCTATGTAAAACAATTTCAAAGGCAGAAAGTTTTATTTTGCCTCATGGATTCAGAGCTTTTGTTTACTGCTCACTTTATTCCATGTTTCTGGGTCTGTAGTGACAAATTTACTGACTTATTAACAGAAGTGTGGCAGAGCAAAGCTCCTCCATGTCATAGCAATCTGGGAGAAGGGTGGGGGAGAAAGAGAGGAGGTCATTAGGGAGGGGGAGGGAGAATAGGGAGGAAAGGGAGGGTGAGGTGTTGAGGATAAGATATGCCTTTTAAATTTATATAACTAGTGACCTACTTTCTCTATCGAAGCTCCACAGCCCTTTCATCTGTGAACTCAATGATGAACTAATTCATTGACAGGTTCATGATTCAATCATGGATCTCAGTAGCCAGCTGGGAAACAAGCCTTCAACACAGGAGCTTTTTTTGAGGACACTTCACATCCAAACCTGACATCCTGCATATTTCAAGTCATCTCAAGATAAGCAACAACACAATAACATCATATGAAGTGGTGGGGGGTGGTATATAAATGGTGCGCCACTTAGAGAATAATTACAAGAGAAATGTATGCCTTCAGCGCACATGGGATTCTTAGTGGTTTTCCTTTCAATGCTGTTCAGTTCTTTGGATACACAGCCCACAGCTAGGAATCCTGGAGAGGCAGAGATATGTGTTGCACAGGGGCAGGAGTAGCAAGGGCAGGCTTCAACCAAAAATTAAAATCTAAGCATTAGAAACAATAGTAAAAATTCCAATAGTTTTGACTTAGTAAAAGTTTGACATCCATTAAACAACTGGACATATTAGTGTCAATTCGGTTAAAAACCAGCCAGGTCTATAGGAGTTTGTCAGAGATAATTTTCCCTTTAAGGCTTGTTTGGATGAAGAGCTTCAGCATCTTCCTGATTTTAACTATCGTTCTCTCTCCCCCTCTTCCCCTCTCTCTTTCTCTCTCTCCAAGATCTCATTAGTTCATCCTTGCCTCTAATTCATTATATACATGAAGCTAGTCTTAAATTCCTGATACTTAGTGGGCAAGAAGAATTTTGAAAGCAAGAGGATCTGAGTTCAAACTCGGGCACCCATGTAAAAGACAGATATGTGTTTCTATAACTGCAATGTTTGAGGACCAGAACCAGATAAGTGTGTGTCTATAATTCCAGCATTGGGGACCAGAGACCAGCAAACTCAGCCTAACCAAAACAGCAAGCTTAAGCTTCACTGAGAGACCCTGTCTCAAAAAGCAAGGTGCAGAATGATAGAGAAAGACACCCAACATCCTCCTCTAGCCCTTGCCTGGGTAGGTATGAGTTTACTTCTCCACATGCATTTGTATCACCCCCACCCCCCACTCACTTCCTGATCCTTATGTCTCTGCCTCTTATATTCTACTATTCCAGGTGTATGCTACTATGCTGTTTTTCTGAAGTTTCATCTATTCAGGGAAACATAAGTGTATATTGAATATGTTTTCTGTGCTATGGAATTGGTTTTATAGTATAGGAAAAGCAGGAAGACTTGAGATTTTAAAAACCTCTAGTGTAGTTATGAGTTAGTCTCCTGCTTCAGGCTCTGGAGTCTTCAAACAAAGAAGAAAGGCAAAAGGCAGCACCATGGAATGAGCTAAACATAGTTTATTGTGTGAAGGGTCTTGAGAATGAGTAACCATGATCTTTCCCAAATCATAAGGCATTTTATAAGGCATTTAAAAAATCCGGATGGATGGGAAGAGCACACACATTATAAACCAGCTATCGCCACAGGCTAGCTTCCAAAAGCGTCTCTCTAATCACTAAGCCCTCAAAAATGTGCAGGAATTTCTCCCTCACTTATCAGCACCGCGCTATGTTACTTTAATGGACGTGTTCCTACAATGATAGCCTCTTTTCAAATTATAATCATAGTTTTTATATAAATGTCACCACCAACTTACAAATTCAAAACAAACATTGGAAAGGATAGGAAGAGATGGCTGTCAAGGCTTCAATAATTTATTTACACATGGGTGTGTGCTCTGGGGCATCTTCCTCATGATATCAGTAACAAGCTTCTCAAAGACAGGCTCTAAAGTTGAATCATCTCCAGAGCTTGGCAACCAGTCTGGAGGTTTCTCATAAAACTAGAAATAGAAGTTTCATATGATCAGGCTAAACCACTCCTGGGTTTATACCCCACAGAATGTATAACCTACTACAGAGATGTTTATGCATCTATGTTCATTGATGCTCTATGCAGAATAGCAAGGAAGTAGGATCAACATGATTGTCCAATGGGTGAGAAAAATGTGGCACATATAAATAATGGAATATTACTCAGCTGTATAGATAGAAAAATGGAATCCTGAAAGCTGCCGGTAAATGGATGGGACTGAAAAAATTAAAGTGAGTGAAATATCTCAGGTCCAGAAAGACAAATGACATATATTCTCCCTTATCCACAGATTTCCAGCTTGAATTTTTTTATTTTGTGTATTTAACATGGAGCACAAGGAGAATCTAGGAAAGTAGAAAGGAGACTTTTGCGGAAGGCCTGCTAAGGAAGGGAGATAGTGGATTGTGGCTACTATGAAAGTAGTGAAGTGGAATAATGGTGGTGGGAATGCTTGGGGAGGAGGAATCCAGGATGGGGGTAGGGGACTGAGGGAGGGAAGATGGTAATGAGTGGGTTAACCAAAACTATGAATTTTTGAAAAGCTTTATGGAAGGACATTAGTTAGTAAGCACATTTTAAGCCATGACTGAGAGAAAAAAAAAGAGTTTGAATGTAATTACTCTGCATGACTGGGCAAGGTTGATCTTAGAAGACCTGAAAATAAAAAGCCTTGGACACCTCTCTACAAGTGTTAGTCAGGGAGGCCCCAGAGGTCTATGAAACAACACAGCCTTGATTACCCACCACAGGTGATTGCTATTGGCTTTGATTACCCACCATAACTACATGGTAAGACCTTATTACTAAAGACGCCACACATTTTGGCTGTGGGACATAAATCAATTGCAAACCAATCAGGAAGTTCCTCCCTGATGACTAGCTTTCATAGTTCCAGAAAGGTTCTGGGAAGAAGAGACATCACCGTGCATCTACAATAACGACTAGCCAGGATAGATGCGCCCACTGGTACAATGGTATCATGTCTGTTATGAGGTAACCATTTCCTGATTAGATTCATGGCCTGCTCCACAGGAGGGAATTTCATGCCTGGTACTGTAATCTTGTGCAAAAGTCCAAAGCTAGGGAGGTCATATACCCTAAAGTAGAATCTGCTATTTATAGTTTACTAAACAGTCATTTGCCAAATTGCATTCTAAATATTTGTTTATATCCACAGACCTAAGCTGCTCTCAACCTTGGTCACAGAGACTTCCTTTCACAGTGGATAGCAGTTAATATGGAGATGTGTAACTGGTCAAAGTATGGAGAACAGGAGACTTAACAGGGCATCTGTATTAAAACCCCCACCCCAGAGAAGGCCCAGGAAATAATGAGGAAGGGGAGAGGGAGAGGAATAAAATGAAACACTGACTTCTGACTGTGCCTTGACTCTGTGACCATGATCTCACAGTAGCCAAGGTTACCTGAACAAGACCTGCACAAGACCAAGCTAACCCGAATCCTGACATAGGGGAGTCAGTGGTCTTTGTTAATCAAATATTTTAAAATTTGAAAAGATTATTATTAGTAGTATTTTAGAAAAGCAAGTCCCATTTAAGAAGGAAATACATTCAAGAAAAAATATGAATGCAGGCAAGAAAATATTTCCTTTGGAGGGTAAGGAAAGATATTTAGTATGTGACCTTGGGAAGTTAGAATATTAACCTAATGGCTGCACCTTGATATTTATGTGAGTCTTTAAACCACAGAGCTCAGGGTTATGCCCAGTTGAAGTCAAAGCAGCCCCTCCTGTTATGTATTCCTGATTTTTATCACAGGAAGAAGTACAGTTCAGCAATTTTCCAACCCCCAGTTATTAGTCAGGACAAGGTAACTGATGTGGTGAGCTGCTCCGAGGCTTTAATGGCTTAACACAGTACAGATTTCTTTCCTGCTTATGTCATGGTAAAATATAGGCTGGAGGGAGGGTGTGGCAGAGTATAGCTCATGGGGTCATTGGGACCATGCTCACTACTCCTACTCTACTAGCTCCCCTCCATACAAAGCCTTGGGGACCTCTTCTGGAGCCTCTGCCTCTGACTGCTCACTTGAGAAGAGAAAGGTTTCTCCTGGGTCAGACTTGGAGGTGGCTAGCATTATTTTAACAGATGCGTCAGTGGGTGGCCACATCACTCCACTCCCTGCCCATAAAGGAGGCTGAAAGATGTCTTACCATCTGCCAGGGAAGAAAGTCAAACAGGATTTAATGAACTTCTGTAGTCTCTGCCATACATCACTACATCAAATGGATATTTGTAAATGCTGTAGGAGAAAAATATTAGTAACTATGAGAAACTTCAGAAAGATTATTTATAGTTATATTGGTTATTCAGCCTCTGTCTTCCATGAATGAATGATTGAAAAAATAATGTATTGTTTTCATTTGATGATGTTGATATTATTTCATCTGAATGGAGAAAAGATGTGGCAACAATCTATTATTTGTTTCGTATGAACACTGTATTTGTTTTATGTTGCTCTGTAATACATCGTTCTAATAAGCAATTTAAAAGAGCAAGAGTCATTATTCTCTCACAATGCCGTGCTTTGGGACTAGTTCATCTGGATGGCCATCGTTATGTGGTACACTCAGATGGCAGCTGGCCTCGTCACATCAGGATGCTAGAGCAGCTGGAGGTAGAGAGAATGTGCACCGAGAGATGCTATTCATGTACTCATTGCACCACTCTACGATTCCCAACATGGTCTGGCTCCAGACAGAAACTCAGGGTGTTCAGAGGTGGAGTACGTGCGGAGGTCTTCAGGAGGTAATTTCTGCCCTTAGACCTCTGACTTTTCTTTAAGCTTGAACACATCTCTGTATTGTATCAAGTGAGAGCATTGTCCAGCTTTCCTCTTTTGTGTCAGAAGGCTCTCTTTTCTACAGTTCCAGCTTCCAGTAACAACCCCCCTCACCCTCTCTCTCAGCTTTGGGAATAGACCCTAGAGACAAGCACAAGCTGGGCGGGCCCTCTACATATAAGAAATTTCTCCCATATTTCAGTCTGTTTCTTTGCTCTATTGATTATTCTTTTTGCTGAGCATAAGTCATTTAGTATGACATATTATTATGTTAATTTTTAATTTCCTGAGTTGTTGGAGACCTTTCAGGAAACTTTTGTGCATTACAATATCTCGAAGTGTTTCCCTATGTTTTTAAACAGTATTTTCAAAGTTATTAGTCTTATCTTAAGACCTTACATTTATTTTGGGTTGACCCTTGGTCATGATGGGCAATGGAGACCTGGTTTTAATCTTAAACAAGATTTTTTGCCAGTTTTTAAATTTAAATTTAATTTTATTTTGATTTGTGTGTGTGTGTGTGTGTGTGTGTGTGTGTGTGTGTGTGTGTGTGAGAGAGAGAGAGAGAGAGAGAGAGCTTTATTTTTTAGTTTATATTTGGATATCTTTCTTTAGAGTTAGTTTATTTCTATTCTCTATTTTAGTCCTCTATTCTATTTCACAGTCTTTTATGTCAATCCAATGCTGTTTCTATTAACTTTGCTTTTATAGCATCTATTTAAAAATGATTATTATTGTATATGTGCACTGTGCTCTTCATCCAGCCACAGTGCTCCATCATGATGATTTTAATTATGTCCTAGCATGTACAATTTCTTACTTTTTACCCACCTTTTGAAAGAACACAGCTTATTTTAAGAGTTACTAGTTTGACACTGGACATGGTGGCACATGCCTGTAATCCTAGCATTTGGAAGGCTGAGGCAGGATGATCATGAGTTCAAGGCTAGCTTGGGGTACACACTGGTGCCCGGTCTCACTCCACCTTACTCTCAAGGAGATTCTAGTTTGGAAGTGGCAGTTTGGTAGTCATGTAGGTTGATTTTTGGGTAGGGGATAAGAGGAGATCATCTATGAAGGTATACAGTTCAGCCTTTTTGATCTGCAAAGCTCCTTCTTCATGAAACTGTGATGAGAGTTTCCAGTCACAAACGAGCAAGACCTTTCTGTTCATGGTAGGATATTGAAGTAAGCAATAGTGACTTGAAGCTCAGTGCAGTGAATAAACTTCTTAGACAATGTTCAAATAACTGATTTACCTAGCAGTAGTTCAGAAGCAAAATTTTCAGGGGAATTTTCCTTATTTTACTTTCTAATTTTCAGTTAAAGTTAAGAAATAACATGACCATATTATAACCATTGGGTGAAAACAAGGTCGCTGTGCAAAGATAATGGACAGCGTTTGAAATTGTCAGAAAGTTTGCAATTTCCACCTGTCGTGCTGTGGACGACACTTGCAAAGAAAGAAACTGTTATTTCCTTTTTGTGTTGGCATTGACCATGGAGCTGTATCACAGACAAGGAATCTGTCTGGAAGTCACAACGCTAAGTTTTCTTATTATTGTGAAGGTTAGAGAGAATGAATTGTCATTATTATGATGTAATCTCTGTATGCCTAGATGTGTAGTTATAGGTCTGAATACTGTTTAATGAATGTGTATATGTGTGTATGTGTGTGTGTATTCTAAATGCAGGTACATATGTTTAGAAACGGGAGGATTGCCTTAGTGTCGTCCCTCTGGAGCTGTCTACTTTGCAATCTGAAACAAGTTCTTGCACTGTAGCCTGGGGGCTGTCAAACATGGGTAGGCTAGGTTTGCTGACTAGCAAGTTTCAGGATCCACCTGTCTCTATCTATGACTCTAGGTGCACGTCATCAAATGTGTTGTGTGGGTTCTTTTGCTTGTGAGGTAAGCCTTTTACTGACTGAGCTTTCTCTAGCCCTTCTAATATTTGTACTGAACAATTAATGCTTGATAAGATGTAGAAATGAGCTCCTAATACTTAATGCTCAGAAGATGAGCACTGGTTCCCCTGGGTAGCTTTAGAGCTGGGAATATTTGTCTGTCTTTCCTCATAGGCTCAAGTGGGATCAGAGCTGATTTAGAGAATGTAGTGATTGTTTTGAAACACACAGCCACTCTTAGTTGTCCAAGCTGCCTCCCACTCCACGACTCTCATGTCTAAATCTCCTCTCTTGGATACAACCTCATAGAGAGATAGCCTGTCTTTCCACAGAAAGACAGCTCTTTGTATTATGCATTCTCTATTTTGTATGCTTAGAAAGACACGACTTGCTTATTTTGAATGTTTGATGCCAGGGAAAACTCCTGGCTTGCCACAGAGGTGCAAACATTTTGTCAATCAAACTCAAATGACCACTTCAATACCTCGCAATTATCACTGACTATATAGTTCACACCTAACATGTAATCATCACAGACACTCTTTCATAATTAGCTCCCTGGAGAATCTGGACAGGAAGTGAGACAATGGAAAGGGGCATGCTGGGCAGGCCAGTTGCCAGGGCTATAGGCCAGATGACCCACCCTTCTTGGGATAATTCCTCCTGTGCCCTTCTAGTAAAACATGCACCTACAAGTACTTAGACTGATTCTGTCCAGTTCAGTGCTAGAAAAACAGGCATCTCTGCTTAGTCTTTGGGAAGAAAGCATTTCCCAAGTGTAAAGTTGCTCAGCAAATCATAGGATGCTTGACACATTTGGAAGTGAGAATAAAAGAATCCAAGTCATAAATTCTTGTTCCTGCAATGCAGCAACTTAATTTACTTTCTGTAGACATCAATTTGGACCAGGAGGGAACAAAGCTTTCCCTATGCATATCCCATGGGCTCAGACTCAAGTCTCATAGTGCTTATGGTCAGAATAAGCTCACTTTGTGTAAGGACCATTGGGCTGACAAAGAGGATGTGAGCAGAGGCCAGAGGCACAATTAGCTAGTCAAGACTAACTTTGGCCTTCCATCTTCTAACAGCGCTGCTTGTGGCTCCTTATGACTGGGAACAGATTCCTGCATAGCAGGAGTCTAGGTTCTCCCAAGAGTGTCCATCTCCACTCCATCATCTTGAGTAGATCCTTCCATTGAATAATCTTCACATTTCTTTGCCTTGATATCATTACTCAAATCTCCCATCTTATCTCCACTTAACTACCAACAAGGACTATGCAATCAGAGTGGATGCTGTAATTGTTCATTGATTGAACTAATACTTATTAAGCACTTGACTTACACAACACACAAAGATAAGCTGGCAAAATTACCTGGAAGCCCAGAAGGCACCACTTACAATAATTGTCTGTGAATAATAATAATAATAATAATAATAATAATAATAATAATAATAATAATAAAAACCCCACTGTTCAGTATTTCCCAGAACAAGTAAATTAGATTCAGAGGTAGAACTGAGGGGTGGAGTGCAATTCATGTATTATTAGCTTTGAAACTCCCCAGGTGATTCTGCTGTACAAGTGGGTGGGGACTGCTGCTTTAAGTAAGGACCACGGTTTTAGTTAATTAACTCAGATGCAGAACAGGGTGTTGAGAGCTCTAAAGGAATTTGGCACATATCTCTGGCCAGAAAGAGAAGGACTAGCTAGCTCTTTTTTTTCATTTTTTCTTCGTGTGTGTGTGTGTGTGTGTGTGTGTGTGTGTGTGTGTGTGTATGTGTGTGCATCATGCTAGAGAAGACTGGGCTTTGGTGAACTTTGGCTGAGCCTGGGAAAGCGCTTCCAGGAGCTGATGGTGAGAGAGCATGCTGCTATAAAGACCAAACCTAGGGAAGAATGCTGTGGTAGAAAGGTGAGAGGGAGTAGGGAGAGGGAAGAGGAAGGAAACACAACACATTCCACATGGTGAGGTCTTGGGATGGTAGCAAGGTCAGCATCAGCTGGACATAGAATCCTTTCTCAGTCTGAAGACAGAGACATAGGAGCCTCTGGTTTATACACAACTGTGTGAAATAACTTGGGAGGATGTGAGATGTAGCCCTTGTGAGCGCTGGTGATTAGTCAGGGTCAGCCCAAGAGAAGTTCACACAGAGGGGAATGAGTGCGGAGAAAGCCTACCCTGCCTCATTACTGAAACGAATCTGGTTGTTGTCTGATGCTAGCCCATTATAAGAATGTTCAGTTTCTTAGTATTTTCTATGGGTGGGAAAGTGTCCAGCAAAGACAACCTATTTATTACTATTATTGTCATTATGAAGAGAAGATCATTTGCTTAGACAAAGTCTTACCATTTTACAAGACGTTGGGGAGAGTACATTTCTTGCCTTTGAGGGCTCATAAATGTCAAAGCATCAGGCGTAAACATGTTTCTTAACCACTAACCACAGCACTTCAAGCAGGAGGTATGTCTTGTTTTAAATCTGAGTCTTCATTTTCAGCCTTTATTCACGAACGCAGGAAGCTTAGCGTTACTGTTTAGATACAATTAAAAGGGAAAACAGAGAAGTAGGATTGGGATTCATGAGAGAGATCCTTGACTTTAAATGTCACTCTTTCTAATTTACCTGGCATTTATTAGTCATTGACTATGTGGTCACTAGAATATAAATTCCACAGAGACAAAGAAACAATTTGTAGTTACTATGTAATCCCTAGTGCAGTATCTGGCACTTGGTTTATGTCCAATGAATATTCAATTAAATTAATAGCATGGTCTAGCCTGGGCTCTGTTGGGCTGTGCACTGAGAGAAGACAAATGCAACACAGACTGATTCTGAAGCAGAGAAAAAGGAGTACCCAAGTCGTTCTAAGTCAGAACATGATAGATTCTTGGAGTTGGCACAGACAACTCACAGCTGTGAGAACTCCAAAATAGGGAACTTGGAATTGTAGTGAGTGGGAATGCCTGTAGAAGGCATTTGAGACGACTCTTTAAAGACTAAGTACTGAGGGAAAGTAAGGCAAGGCTGGGAGGACATAGCCTGAAAGAGAGCAAATCGTAGTGTCTGGAGAATGGCGGGTTGATATACCGGAAACAGAGAGACGTCAGGCTGGACAGGTAGGTTAGATGCCACGAGTTACAAAAACCTTCACCTGCCTTCTCTGAACATACGCTCTTCCGATGACTTGCGTGGTCAATAACCCTGAGCTACTTAGTCCTTGCTAGGGAAATGTGTCTCTCAGAGAATGACCCATCCAGTGCCAGATGGGATGTCTTAGAGATTCCATTGCTGTGGAGAGACACCACGACAAAGGCAAGTCTTATAAAAGACAACATTTAATTGGGACTGGCTTACAGGTTCAGAGGGTCAGTCCATTATCATCATGGCAGAAAGCATGGCAGCATCCAGACAGGCATGGTGCAGGAGGAGCTGAAGGTTCTACATCTTCATCCAAAGGAACCCAGGAGCAGACTGTCTCTTCTACACTGAGCAGAGCTTCAAAGCCTGCCTCCACAGCGACACACTTCCTCCAATAAGGCCATACCTTCTAATAGTGCCACACCCTATTATTGAACCACCACATGGGGCAAGGGAATAAAAGGAGGACTTATGCAGAAATATCTTCATCCTCCCCACCAAAGTACCCTCTGCTCTCCCAGTGCTCTCTGTCCTGTGGTGACCTGGGAAAAATGGAGGGATCCCGTGTTGATCTAAGTGAGGAAGAAGGGTGAATGTGGCTAGCATCAGGGCCATCCACCCTTTGATATCAGGAGCTCGTGTTACACATGGGGACCACCCCTTAGGTTAGTATCCTCCATGGAGTCTGACCTGTAAGCGCCTCACTGTGCATTTGTTGAATGATGATGCTTGGTTAAAATGTAATAAGCTTCTTGTTTCTCTCTTGGAGTTCATTTTTAATATAAAGATGTTAAAGAGACAGAGACAGCACTCATTTGTGAAAAACAAAAATGCAAAAAGGCTTGTCCAAGGTGCTTTGTTCTTCTTGCATTGGCACAAGATGCCTGCCTTGGCGTTTGGGTGTATGAGTGGTGAGCCAATGCTCAGTGTTCAGGAAGTCACATTGGATGGTAGATTTACTCCAGTCTTCCACCTTAAAACTTAACTTACATTTTCAAGCTTGTTATTTGTTTAGCATCCTTTCAAAGCTGAATTTACCTTTTTAAGAGTTAAAAGATTTTGTTAGTAAACCTCAGGACTTTAATATTTCCCCAGTTACTACATACAATGCTTCTTATATATTATTGTTAAGTATAACTTTAAAATGTTTTCAATTAAAATAGAGTCATATCACTTATATAATTTCTTTCCTCCAGCCCCTCCCAATAACTCTCTCAAACCCCTCTCCCTCCCCTCTCCCTCAAGTTGATAGCCACATATTCTTTGATTATATTTGTTAATAACAGAACCTGCTAAGTCTGTTTTGGTTGGTGCTATGTGTAGGATTTTTGGTAAATGGTACTTTAACAGCTTTAACTTTGGGCATTTTAATTTTTGTTCTGCTTCTGTCTCCATTACATTTGTAAGGAAATTGAGACAGAGAATACAGGCATGTTACCCATGTCCACATAATTATTAATGATCAGTAGCAAGCCTGAGATTTAAAATGAGTTGGTCTTGTTAGGAAGACCATTACATTAATCCTGCCTTTGTATATGTTTAAAGCAAATATTTAGGAAATAAGAGCATATTAATAGATTATGTAAGACTTCCTTCACCTAAAACCCATATATTTGTAAGCAAAAGGGTGTGAGTATTTCAAATGTATCAGTTAAGAGGATTATTAAGCTATGAACTTCCCATTGTACCCCCTAATGAAATTAAGAGTTATTTCAAAAATTTATCAGCTGGCCACCAAGCCTTTGCCACATGAACCTTCACAGGACATATTTTATATTCAAGTCTTAGCAGCTAGGAGCTCACCCATGGTAGAGGAAGGCCTTTATTACACAACAAGCAATATGAATGGACTGGACTCTTCTACCTCTGCGAGGAAGCTACAGAGAATCTGCCTGTGTGCTTTGCTCCAGGGGACACAGAACGTCTAGAACTTATGTTTCTGTTAATGCTATTCTAGGGTAAAAATTTATTTGCAAGTGTTTTTATTGGATTCTCCTGAGAGTCATCTGATAAATTTAAGTACCAACATTTCTGTGCTTATAAAACAAATGTCAGAGCGCTCAGTAGTCTCTTCCCTTAGTTATTTCTACTCTACTTCCTCTCCATATTTCTCTCTCAATTCAAACACAAGCCCAAGTCTCGCATTCAAGTATTTATTACTAAATATAAAGAGATGATTAGAAAAACAAACATCTTGAAAATGACTCTCAAATATGACCGAAATCACATAAGTAATATGGCTGACAGAAGTCATAACTTAGATTCTCTGCTACAGAGACCATAGTGGTTCTTCCTTACAAGGATGTTTTGAATATAATTTTATACAGATGAAGCAACTGTGTGTGTGTGTGTGTGTGTGTGTGTGTGTGTGTGTGTGTGTGTACTGGCTGGCTTGCCTAAGGTTATCAGTTTCAATTAGATTAGAGTAAATTGCATTGTCTTGTGTTTTGCCTCATACTCTACACTCACTGAGGGGAAAATTCCCAGTTTTTCATTTTTCACCCGTGACTTATTTCCTGATTTAAAATCCACTGTTGCCTCTCATTCTCTTTCTTCCTACCATATGTCACTGGCTTTCCTTTTAAATATTGGTCCTGTAGGCAATCTCTCACTCCACTTAGAGGTCATTATCTCAAATATGCTGTTTTGTTGTTCCTCTTAGGTTATATGGATGTGTGTGTGTGTGTGTGTGTGTGTGTGTGTTGGGGGTGCCACAGATGTGTCTGTCTCAGAAATCACAACCTCTGTCTTATCTCAAGGGACTGAATGGCATTCCAATCTTTAAAATCGGTGGAGTTTGCAACTGTCAAGGATACCGTCTCTATTCATGACCCTTGGACTGTTTCTTCACTAAGGACGATTTTCCAATCCTGAATGCCATTGTGGCAAGATCAGCCTACCTCTGAGGGTGCCACTGGTCTCAGGACCAGGGGCCCGTAGCAACTATGATGGTCTAGATATATCTTTTCTCTCCTTGACATTATTGTATTTTGGAATGACTTTACTTTTTGTCTGTTGTTTGCCGAGAGGACAGCCTGAATGTTCATGTAAGTTGCCCACTGAGGCCACTATGAATAGTTCGGTAATGACTCATATGGTCCAGTTTCCACACATGGGCCTAAAACAACATAACTCTTCATTTGGGGCTGAGAACTTCTCTCTCGGGCTTTGGTTTGTTTTGAAGTCACATAATTCCTGTTCAATGAGGAAGAAATTCCACTTCCCTGGGGGCCGTTCTGGAGTGCTCTCCAGCACTGCTCACCAGTTCTAACCCTAACGCTTTCTGCAGGAATTTTTCTGTGGGTTGTTCCCTCCTGCCATTTCTCTTCTGAGAGCTGCCATGATAAAGAGGTGACTGGGACCCTTCAGAGGTGGGCCTTTGTTAGTGTTACACCTAGACTTCTACTGCCTGTGCTGCTTCCAATTCCTGTGTGCTTTCCTTCCATTTACATCTCCTATGTGGCATGGGCAGGGCTGGCCCCAGTGTGGGCGAAGATTCTCGAAGTCAGCCAGCTTTTCACAGTTCTTCATCAGCAAAGTCTGTTTCAAGCGTGAACATGAAATGCAGGAAGAGCCAATACACCCCATGAGACTATTCCAAAAGCTTGCAGGGTGTGTGGACTTCTTTTGGGACTTGGAGATTTGAGGAGATGAGAGGGGAATTCCTTTCCTTTTTATATACATATATTTTAATTTAAATTATTTTATTTATTTACATTCTAGTCATTGGCCTGTTCCGGTCCTCTCTCCCACAGTCCTCCATCCTACAGTTCCTCATCCCATTCTTCCTCCCCTTGCCTCTAACAGGGTGCTCCCCTCCCCACACCAGGCCTCCCCCTTCCCTGGGGCCTCAAGTCTCTCAATGATTAGGCACATCTTCTCCCACTGAGACTAGATCAGGCAGTCCTCTGCTGTGTATGTGCCAGGGGCCTTGGACCAGTGGTGTATGCCATCTTTGTATCTACCTGGAGGCCAGATCTGGAACCAACACCATCAGTGAAGCGCTGAGCAATGGAGAGTGAAAAGTGACACATTGTTTGAACCCCGACAACAGTCAATAAGTTACTCTTTCCTGCTGAAAGTGGTTTGAGTAAGATGTCTTGAGATATGTGCCACTCCTGTCTAAAATTCCCTAGAGTCAAGAAAGAGCACAAAGGAGTATAACTTTTAGTTATTTTTCTTTCAATTCTTCAATAGGAAAAATGATGAAGGACCTATCATTCTAAAAATACTTATTAATAACCCAAGGAATTAGAGTGAAACAATAGAATTAGTCATTTTAAGGAATAAAGGACATGTGCAGACCTAGTCTAGATACAACAGTAACTTTAAGATCACAACATAATGCTTGTCTGTGTGTCTCTGCATTTGCTCCAATCAGCTGTCGGAGGGAGCCTCTCTAATGATGACTGTGCTCGGCAGGGATCTATGAGTATAGCAGAACATCATGCTTCATTCAGTTGATATCCCTGGGAGGCCTGATCTTTTCTGAAGGGAAATGGAGGGGCAGTGATCTGAGGGAGAAGATAAGTGTGTGCAGAGGGGGTTGGGAGGAGTGGAGGGAGGAGAGGGTATGGTCCAGATGTATTATATGAGAGAATAATAAAAAGAAAAGGGAGGGGAAAATACAACAGAAGACCAGCTTTTAAACTGTAGTGCTATTTGCTGATTCCTCTCAATAGGTTACTTTTCTAATTCACTTAACCCTCTCTGTAAACTACTAAACAATCTGATTCAAAAGACAGTTTAGTGCATTAAATGGGTTTTGCTTGGAAGTTTGGCTAGCTTGTTGACATTGGTCTAGTTTCTTCACCTCTATATTGAAGGGTTGTTGTTATGGTGCTAATGGATGTGAGAGCCTGGGATTGAACCATGGAATAAAGTTAACAGTCAAAAGCAAGAGCATCCATCTCTGTTATTGCAGCTTTGTTAGAGTTACTGTCGAGTCTCCATTCAGGTATTCGTGTCTGTACTTGTCCCCACTGAGATCCCCTAGGCCTGGTCAGAGAGTCCTCTATGGCCACAGATGTCTTCCCCTGTGGTTGTTATCTTCTCACAATGTGGAATTTTACTTGCCTTCTATGTCCATTAAAACTATCATCAGGAGACCATTCCTAGAAATTCAGAATTTCTCTACACCCRTAATCTCTGGGGTTATTTTATTTTATTTTTAGATAAGCAAGGAAGAATATAATCTTTAGTTATTTCAGGTAGAATTAGCTGTGAAACAACAGTATCAAGTGACAGAAAGTGATTCTTCTGTGCAAACAGGTAGATCTGTGTTCCTCGGGTTATTTCCTTAGAACAATCTTGAAAAGCACAAAGCTACACAGTCTTAACTGACATTATTTCATTACTCAAAGGATAGAGGATGTAAAACATGTCTGAGCCCATCTTTCAACTCTCCCAATAAGCTCAGCATTGTCTCCCCAAGTCTTAACTGTTTTTCACTCCCCCAGATGAGGTTAATGAGAGAATGTTGACCTTTTGGCACAAAACTTTCTTCTTCCTTCAGGGTTGCTATGTCTGGGAGCTTTGGTGTTAGAGTTAAATGCATATTTTGAATAACTTTCAGTTTTTCCTTACATTGGATTCAGAGGTTGAGTATTTGTTATAAAACTGGAAGCATCTAGTTTCATGACCCAGTTTCCTTTTTAGTAGAAGGAGACTGTGTTTTATCTTTGACCACAGATAACAGCCTTTAGGAAAAACCATTAAAACCGTAAAGCAGTAGCAGACCCAAAGATTCCAAATTGGTTCAAGTTGATCTTATTAATAAACTCATGCCTAGGTATGCCCTTAAGGAGGAATCCATGTGCTCCGGAAGAATTTCATGGAGCATAATTATGCAATCATGAGACATATGACAGGAGCTAGAATATGGACGACGGGAGAGAGATTGTCTGTAGGATTAAGTTCCAAGACGGCCAAGGGACTTTAAGAAAATGTGTTCTCTGCTCTTGTAAACCCCAGGCTATTGCCAAGGCCACTGGCTACTCTCTAAAGATTAACAGTAAAGTCCTATTGTTGAAGACACCATCTACACAACTCTTTTAACATGGAGAAATTGAGCTGTTTCTTACCTAGGGCCTTCATCCCTATGGACCAGGGTTCATGGTCCTCTATTAAAGGAAATGATAAATACCTACCTAGCTACAAACCTTTTGCTCTACAATGATAACCTGCCTGCAAGACACACTGGTGCACTAGTGACACAAAGCATCTGGGGTAACCAAACAATATCCAGTCGGTTTTAAAGTCCACTCCGTGAGATGAAACCCATCCCTGATTGGGTGATTAAGAACCTGAGGCCAGATATATCAGGGTCCCAGGGGAAGAACCAAATACTGCTGTTCTGCTAAAGGAACATGGCCATGGAATGATTCCTAATGACATTCTGCTATACTCAGGCCAGTGCCATCGGCAGAGAAGCTTCCTTCTGCAGTAGATGGGAACAAATCCAGAGGCCCACAGCAGGACAATGTGCAGAGAGTGAGGGAGCTCAGAACACTCGGTCCAAATGGCATGTCTCCATCAAATCCCTCCCCTCAGGACTCAGGGAACGCTGTGGAAGAGGAGGTAGAAAGATTGTAAGAGCCAGAGAGGACACCAAGGAAACAAGGCCTTCTAAATCAAAGGGACCTGACTGACAAACATAACGACTCGCAGGGACCATGGCAGCATGTACTTGCCTGCACGAGTTTAAGCCAGATGGGACCCCAGTGCTGAGAGGGGGAATGGACAAAACCTCCATCTCTAATCTAGAAGCTATATCTAATTGATAAACATTCTCAAATGGAAATTATTTCTCTCCAACAGAGTCTCACTGGGGATACAAACCACTCTTAAGGGCCAGACCCATGCCCAGCAGTAGATGGCCAACCCAGAAGGAACTCAATGACATCTTTGGGGGTTCTTGGTCTCACAATGTGTTTTCAGGGTTTTAAAATGATTTTTAACCTTATAGGTCATACATATATGTAAACACACACACAAACATATGTATAAATGTGTGTATCTATAATATATCTGAATGTATGTAAAATATAAGCTTTCAGTTTTGTGTTCTTATGGGAGACATGTGTACAGACATGTCTCTGTGTCTATATGTGTTTCTCTTGCTTTTTTGACTCCTTTCCTTTTGTTTGTTTATTAAGTCCTACTTCAGTTTGTTTGTTCTAGTTTATCTTATCATTCTTTAGATGCCTGTGTCCTAAGGAGAGACGGAAATTGTGTGGATTCAGATGGAAGGGAAGGTGAGAAGGAACTGGGAGGAGCGTGGGGAGAGGAAACCATAAGAAGAAAATATTATATACAGAAAATATACTTTCAGTAAAACATAGAAAAGACAGACAGACAGACAGACAGACAGACAGACAGAAGGGATTGCCAAGAGTAGAGGGAAAGGAACAAGGTTATTTTTGCTAACTTGGTGGAGTTTTATACGTTCAGGACAAGTGATTTAGTACAATGAAATAAGTAGCATAGATTGTGGTTTTAAAAGTAGTCACTTTTAAACTTTAGACATATTTTATGCAGTGTATATTTTAGCAAAATAAAAATTAAAAAAAAAGGAGGGTTCCCATTTGAGATCGCCACATTGTCTTTGCCTCAAAGAAAATCAGTCATTAAAGAATTGTTATTAATTTGCTTTGTTTGTTCTGTGAGAAGTCCCAGTATTCCTGAAAAAAATCTCAGGAGTTATTTTAGTGAATGAATTAAAAATAGAGACCCTGAAATCTGATGCTTCTGACTCTGAATATGACCAGTTGCTTGCTGACCATATTACACTGGGAAGATTCATATTGGCCTCAACTTCCAGTTCCTTGACCTGATCCTTGTTGAGGTAGTTATAACACAGAACTTCTCAGGTGCCTGGGGCATATTAGGTGATAAATAAATGAGGCTTTAGTGTCAAAGGTCTCATGTCAATAGTTTGAGCTCTATTTCAACATTTGTATCTTAGTTTTTCTATTCTAAATGGGAACCTTGTTTTGTAAAGTCACAAGGGGGAAAATGCACTGCTTGGGACAAGGAGTTAGGGCTGAGTGGTCAGGTAGTAGCTGGAGGTAGACTTGTGGAGTTCACACTTGAGAGGAGAGAAGGGGACTGAGAGACCAGGATCCTGACTGAGGGAGAGCAACCAGGATGGAGGACGGCAGAGCGGTAGACATCCAGAGGACAGTGGCCTGAGCACAGGGCCAGAGGACGGAGGGAGCTGACATGGAGAAATCCTGGCTCCTAAGTGTTCTCTGGAGGCTCTGAGAAAACTCTTGGAGTTTGGAAACCGTTTTGTTGATGTGCTGACAGCTAAGGTTAGAGTGGAGTTTCCTTTAGAAAGTCCCAAGAGTGTTGGAAGTGAACTCTGACCAAGAATTTTAGTTTTAGTTTAACTTCTTCCTGCTTAGCAGCAAGTATTGGCTTTTGGGTTAAGGGCTAAGGGTTCTTACTCAATCTTCTTTTCTTTTTTGTTTTTTTAAATTTTTGGCTATGTGGTACATAAAGTCAGGCATATTCAGAAAAAGGAGAATCTGACAGGTTGGAAGAAAGATGGATCAGGGAGCAGATTATCCCAGTGATGGCCTATGCTTGCATTGTGAACAAGGGGCAGAGTCCAGCACATCTGGCTGATGTGGAGATTAAGTGTGGCAGAGACGGATGTGAAAAAAATCAATGTTCTTAGTGTTTGGCACCATTGCGCAGCTGGTGACAGAAACTTGGGGTAGAGCACGTATTTGAGAAAACAAGATGGACGCCATCCAAAAGTTAACTCCAACCTCAAAAATTCCAAGTAAGTGATTGGAGGAAGCATCTGGCAGGGGCGTTTTCCCTTAACCTTATGGAAACCTATAAAACAGCATCTCTAGTAATCTATGGAATGATTTCTAATAACAAATGGTTTTTCTGTTACTCAGTTTATCTGGCAGCTGGTCACAATAGACATATATAGTAGGCAATAATTGAAGACCCTTCCTTCTGTGTGACTTCACAGAGGGCACACCATGGTCAAGACAACTCGCTGGATATAAGGCAGCATAAAGATGTTCCTGAAGGTGAGATGCTGGCAAACGTGAAAAGTGCTCTGCGAGAGGAACGGCAAGGTGACAGCAACCCTTTGTCACTGGTACAAATCATAAGCAGTGTGTGCTGTCATGGGGCTAGAATAATTAAAGTCGGGAATTTGTGTCACATAACAGCCCAATGATTTTAAATGTCTGCCTTACTAAAATAGCTTTCATTAAATGCTCAGAAAGTTCAAAGAGAGGCACATAAGCGCTCCAATCCTTCTCAAGTATACCGAGGCTACAAGGTGCCTGTGCCTTCTGTACATGTGGGAGGTGTGAGGCATAGAGGCAGGCGTTTCCCAGGTATTGACAGTGATGCCCAATGAAGATTCCCGTTAGGAGTCAAGACAGGTAAGGGCTAAGGCTTTAGTGAGACTCTGACTCCCTTGTTTTCCCCTTCAGCGTCTAGTGCAGCTTGGCTTGAGTGACCTGGTGACCTAGAACCACTGACGTTGGTAGCAAGGAGCTTGCCTGCATCCAGTATTAGATTTGAATCCAGGGCCCAGAGCATGGAAAACTGTTTAAGATGGGCTACTCTTGTGTCTTCAGTGGGTGCTGAGTGCTGGTTGAGCTCTGTGACCTGGTGGGTTGTCTCCCAGAAGCCGCTTTCATGCCACATCTTCTCTCCAAATATATCCCTCGAGTGAGTGGGGAGCCGCTAATACCGACTCCTCATGAACCATAACATTTATTTCTCCATTATCACTATATTTATAGACCACACCATCAGTTTAATTTATGTGTGGGAAAACCCTAAAGAAATCACTTTATGTTATTATTTCTGGTTTAGTGATAACTTTTAGTCATCACATAATTACCTATTATATAAATAT
>BDUI01000512.1:122070-141609 GCA_002335545.1 Apodemus speciosus | reverse complement strand
ATATATATATATATATATATATATATAAATGTGATCTCAACCCCCATGAGTTTTATTAACTTGAAACTGGAACTCAGGGAAAGTGACAAGCCCACATGTTCCTAGTGAGATGGATGAAGAAGGGTCCTCCTGGTTCCCTGAAGTTTCTCCAATGGCTTTCCTAATGTGTTAGAGGTAAGGCTTTCCTGAGATACTGGACTGAACGGAACAAGTCTTCAGTAAAGTGTGACTCTCTCAACTCCTGCAAACATACCATCCTGGCTCACTGTGCATTTTTATAGGACATGGGTTGGATTTCTCTTGTCTGGCCTCCACATCAGCATTTAGTGTGGTGTTCATCAGCCATCAAGACAGTGTAGATGGGCAGAATGCAAGGAGAGCCAGACTGCCCAGGCTTGAAACCTGGATCTAGCATTTCATCTTCTGCAAGACACATTACTTCCTTATTTGTTGAGTTTCCTAATCTGTGTCCATATCTTTCAGGACTATGCAAAAGTGCCTGGTATCAGGACAGGTGACTTTTACTGCAGTTGCTAGAGTCATTAGTGGTCCAAGAAGCCAGAAATGGTATCCTGTAGAGCCATTGGGCAAGTGACCTTAAGCCCGTGGTGCTAGTGACTACTGTTTGAAGATGAGACTTTCAAGGTTCTGAGGTGCTCTTCTGGCTCTCTGCTTCCCTCTCTATCTCTCTTAACAATTACAGATTAGATGAGCGTATTAACTCAGACAAGGTTCTGACAGTTGCACTTGTTTGTTCCCGGGGGTGGGGGGTGGGGGGGGATGGGTTCCCAGTGGTTGACTCTAAATGGAATTGTCTCAAGTATGCACTTCAGTTTACAGGCATTAAAGCCACCCACAGCTTCCCAGGGAGAATCTTAGCAGTGATTGGTACTGCAGACCGGAGTCAATCTTGGGGTTCACACTAGGGAAGCAGCTGCTGACTGCTTGGTGTACCATGGTTGGTTGGCAGCAGCGGACACCTCTGTCTGCTGTGGAATGCAGAGACATTCCCATCTCCAGGCCGGGCACACTGCCTATCCTCTGTTTCTCTCACTGCATAAGGACACATCTGTTCTTTTGGCATTGACTCCAGTGCCTCCCCTGTCTGCTAGGGACAGCCAGTTGGTCTTTCAAGACTTCTGAGTCAAGAAGGAGCTTTGGACTCGGAGGGGGTTGCTTCCCCTGAAAGCTGGGGACTGCCTGCAGGAACTCCTTAAGGCCTTTGTTGAGAGAAGCCTTCCAATCGTGTGTGGAACTTTGTTTTATTAAATCTGATGAGTTCTGTGTTTTTTGCCACATGTCACATGGATCACCCACGTTGACTGAGCCCTGCCAGAGCCTCGTTGCTGTTACCCTGAAAGGAAGCCAGATTTTTTTTTAAGTGGGTGGGGGTAATTCCAGTTTGGTGCAATAAATTATATGGTTCTGCCTGATTTGTTTTGCTCTGGGCTGGGAGAACTCATGGCAGAATGTATCTTGCAATGTGTGTGCATGAACTGGGGAGCAGGCAGGAGCAAGGGAGCCTGGGAAGAGGAGGGAATTAAAGGTTTCTACAGTGAACGGATTGGAAAGAAGACTCAGCAGAGCTCTTAGCCTTTCCACTTTTGATCTCCTTCCCCAGCCCAGCCTATTTTCATAAACAGAGGCTAGGTTTTCATAAATTCTATATACAGGGCTTCTGAAGTCCCAGGAAGAGATTTGTGAACTCTCATCCCTCAGAAAAGGTGACAAAATTCTGGTGCTTCAGTTCACTGCCACAGATGGAAACTGTGGGGTCTTAGAAGGCCAAGAAGTGTGTCTTTCAGGAGTTCGTTTCTGTCTTCTGAGGCTATTGGCTTTGAAGATGAAGCCTACAGGCTTGAGAAATGCTATGGGTTTGTGCCTCCAGTTTTAAATGTGGTTGGTTTCCTGGGAAAGGTGAACCTGACAACACACATATAAAGATGATTTAAACTTTGTCTTCTTCTTAACTGATGGAGGATTAGAATCATCTGGTCGTCAGGTATAGGGAACTACCATATAAACCATATTACAACAGGGACCAGGAAAGACTCAAGTTAGAAAACGTGTGTGTAGAACCTCACTTTACCTCGAATCTCTAATCAATCCGAGATTTTTTTCAATCAGAAAAAAATAGGAATATAGTCTATCTCACAGAAATGTCATGAAAATTAGGTTAAAAGAAAGAAGAAGAAAAAAGGAAAAGTGGATGAATTCTTCTGTGACATCAGGAGAGCCCAATAAATACAATCTTTCACTTTTAAGCAGTTTTAAAGGCATGAAGGCAGACTCTGACTATTGTCAACAAGACATCGCTTTGTCTTTTGGGACTCCTTTGAAGGGGCAGAGTCAAGTATCCAGATGCCAAGGAAGCAGCCCTGCCAGCCTCACAGCTGGGGTGGGAGAGCCTTCAGTTCTGAAGACTTCTGGAGAGAAGTTGGGAGTCCCACTTGGAAGACATTCCAAACTTATACATGTGCCCTTCGTTTATTTCCAAAACAAATGGATTTAAATAAACCCAAGTTTTTATTTTTTAATTCAGGACCGTGCCACATAGAATTCAAGATCTGGGATCCTATAAGTAAGGTTTAATTCTTTTTTTTAAGGTGAGCTTTAAAAGGCATTAGGAAAATTGCTAAGTGAAGAAGAATGAATGCTTTGGGGATTTGGGCAGAGGGCTGACTGGATAAAATACCTGCTGTGTGAGCATAAGAACCCGTTTAGACCCCAGAGCCCACGTGAAAGCAAAACCAAATAGGTGTGCTGTGATCCCGGGGCTGGGGAGGTAGAGACAGGAGGGCCCCTTGGTTCCTCGGCCAACTATCCATCCTAGCTGAGTGGTCTCACTCCAGGTACACCAAGAAGCCCTGTCTCAAAACAAAACAAAACAAAACAAAACAAAACAAAACAAAACAAAACAAAACAAAACAAAAAGAGAGACTGAGGAAGACAGCAGATAGCAACCCCTGTCCTCATCATACACATGCATATGCACATTTGTGAATTTCACGACAGGCACCCCGGTTTCTCTCATCTTCCTGTCCCTCTGTCCCCACCCTCTGCCCTTGTGACCTCCCTCCAAAAAAAAAAAAAAAAAAAAAAGAAAGAAAAAGAAAACAAAATTTTGTTGTGGAAGCTTCAGTGTGTTAGTCTTTTGTCCACATTTTTACTTGCAGATGCTCATTGCAACGAGTCACTGGTGCGGTTCAAGGCCTCTGGCTACGCTATCACTATTGGAACCTCACTGGGACTCCTCTTGGATATACTGTTGCTACCCTGTGTCATGGAGTTCCTGCCGATTTGGATCTGATCCCTGCATGCATTCCAGCAGTTCATTGATGGGGGTAGATGTTGGGGGTGGGCCAATTCAAAGGCCCCTGGATCTGGGCCTCCTTGTGGTAGCTGATTTGGTCAACATGCCAGTTCTCCCACACTCACACCACCAGGGCAGGTTCTCCAGCATTGTCCAGGAGACAGTGTTGCTGCTGGCAAGGAGCAGGGCCAGCTAACCTGAACTGAGGCTAGGAGGGCCAGGTCTACTGTGCTGTCTAGGTGATGTGCAGGGCCTCTTAAGAGCTGCGGCAGACGAAGGAACTGGACCAGCTTTCCCACTCTCATGACTTTCAGGGCAAGCTCTTTTTTCTGCCATAGTTGGCAAAAGGTAAGGGGTAGGAAGGCATCTCTCTCTGGCTCATATCACGCGGCAGACAAACTATGGGACTAACTCTCTCACACTCACACCTTCAGGGTTGGCTCACCCATGGTCCTGCTATTAGGGTCAGCTCTACTGTGCTTTCTGGGCGAAGGTGCAGGCCCACTCTGCCAAGTGCTACAGTTGGTGAGGGGCAGGGACAGCTCCCTGCTCTCATGCCTTCAGCACCAGCTCTCCCATGATGCCCAGGCAATGTGCAGCCAGCTCTTCACAGTCCTCAGACATCAACATGGCCCAAGGTGGCACCTCAGACCAGGGATGCCTACCTGGCCTTTGGTGATAACAGACCCCTGCTGCCACAGGGTCACAGACCCAGACATGGCCTTCAGTGGGAGCTCTGGCCAGGACCTCATCATGGTTTTAGGTGGCATCATCATCAGTTTTTCATGTCGGGCTCTTCCTCACTACCCTTGAATCTCCAGGTCCTTTCTCTTCCATGACTGCATCATGTACCTGCTCGTCTCTGTGGTACCCAAGGCCTCTGGGTGTCTGGGCTCATCTCAGGAGTGCTACGCCCTACCTGTGCTGTGTGACACTGGGCAGGGGTTGGCTTGGGCCTAGTCTGTCTGTCAGGTCCCATTACACCAGTGGGGTGATCTCAGGGGTGTTCTGCCCATCCAAACCACATGGTGCCAGACTGGTGATCATTTCAGGCAAAGAAAAAATTTAATTAAAAAAAAACCATACTACTGGAAAATGTTAAAAGACCAGAGGTGAGAAAGACACCAAGTCATTTATTTGCAAGTGTGCCCATGTGGGACTGAGTTGAAGGCAATGTCATCAGAATGACAGAAGGAAGTCTTCAGTTTTATTCTCCACTCTTAGGTGATTTGTTGAAAGCCAGGACTCATTGGTACACAGATAAAAGTGCATCTTGACTCTTCTCCATGACTTGCTGTGTTTTGTTTCCAGCTGAGGAGGTATTTCACTGAAATGTCCAGCTTAGCTTAAGATATTCTCAAAACTTCTGTGCTTCATAAAATTGTAGGGGGACAACGATAAAAAACAGAAAACCTACTAGATTAAGAAAGATCAAGAATCTGTAGGCAATCAAGTCTAAAGCTGAGGTTGTCTTCCTGGAGAAGATTCTCTTTTATTATGCCATGTAGGCCTTCTCCCCTGGGCTTCCAGCTCTTTCTTTTCCTCATCTCTTAACTTTTTTTACACAGATATCAGAAAGCCCTCTATTTGTTCACGTCCCCCTCCCTGGGTATAATCTTTCTCCATGTAATGATCAATCTTCTCAAATACAACCTTACAGAAAATTAGCTGACAACAGTGTTGATATATGCTGATCTCAATACACCCTCCCAGTTACTTGATTATACAAATATTTATTTTTTATCACTGAATACTGTATTCTTTGTTAGACTTGCAAAGCATTAAATGTATTAGATAAACTTATTCATTAATCAGTAATAACCTTACTCATATATAAGTATGTACTTTATTGTTAAATACCACACCCATTTCTACCTGAATTCTAGAATAAGACTTTGTGACTTACGATTTTGCAGAGAGTGAACTGATACTTGTTTTTTTCAAAACATGAAAGGAAATTAGGTACACTTTGAAGGAGGCATCTTTGTTGAAACACCCTTGCAGCCATTCCAAACAACTGGAATAATTTGACATCATGTGTACAGGATTTACATTCTTTAAGTCCCTGGACACTTAGAATTTTTCTTTTGTACTCTTCTATCTCCTGAATCATTAGAACTCAATATTTATTCATGGAGTGCTCTCCCTGTGCAAGAAGGGGAAGAGAATTGTATCAGCTTGAACACATCCCTGCTATGATTTGGGGAAGTATTCATTTAATATTAAGTATGTACAGTTTTTATTTGTTCTCTGAGAATATTATACATGTACATAATGCATTTTGAAGATATCCACCTCTGCTCCTATCCCATTCCTTTCTTTAAGGGTGCAGAGAACATGTCATTCTTTAAAGAACATCACTGAGTCCTATTCGTGCTGCATGCCTGTGCATGGAGGTTTTTAGAAGAATAGTACTGTGGTGCTTTGAATAAAAATGAACCCCCTAGAGACCCATAGGGAGTGTCATTATTGGAGATGTGGTCCTGTTGGAGTAGGTGTGGCATTGTTGAAGGAAGTGTGTCATTGCTGAGTGGGTTTTGAGGTTTTGGAAGCTCGAGCCACATCAGTGGATCAGAATCTCTTTCTGGTGCCATTGTAGAACTCTCAGCTTGTCGGCCACCATGCTTCCCATGGCGATGGCAATGGACTAAACCTCTGGATTGCAAACCAGCTCCAATGAAATGTTTTTCTTTTTAAGAATTGCTGTGGTCATGGCTATTACTTGTAGCAATAAAACCCTAACTAAGACAAGAATTAGAGATAAGGATATGCCACAAGAAGTTGGCACCTTCTATGATGGAAGTTAAGCTGTGGTATAGCTACATTTCTGTCTCTTGTATATGGTTTGAAGAGGCAATTGTTACTTTATGTCATCCATCAAAGAACCCTACTCTGCCATCTCAATGTTCATAATTTTAGTTTAATCATAAAGGTAAGTAAAAATATAGGAAATAGTCATTTCTTTGATTTGTTTGTAGTTTCATTCATAGTAAAAAGACATAGAATGGAAAATATTAGCTAATGAGCAAGACAGGTGCAAGACCGAGGGAGTCATAGATTCTCCTTCAGATTCTCAGAGTAGGGTCAAGTATCCCTGAGAGGAGACTCTGAGAGGCCATTGTGTGAAGCTGTGAAGGTGAGGCACGGGATGCAGTGGAGACCCAAAGATGTGGAGATGGCACAATAGTGGGCCAGTGGTTGTCTGTTGATGAGGACTGCATTTAGGAAGCAGAACCATCCCAGGAGACAGAGGTGTACTGCAGGTAGTAAAGTTGGAGAGGCTGATCCGCTTAAGCCCTTTGAAATTGAAGTCCCAAATGCCAGAGCCACAGTGACATGATTTAGTATTTAACCTGCTTAGTTTTGGTCTTGTTCCACTTTGGTTGCTCAACATCAAATTTCCACTCCTCCCCTGGAATAATGGGGGATGTGTTCTCTGGGTCATTGTCTGTTGGAAGTACATACCTTGTTTTTTTATTTTATAGGATATCACAGTTAAGAGGTTTCCTTGCCTTCCAGAAAAGACTTTGGATGTCTGTTCACTGTTGGTATTGTTAAAGACCTTGAAGTCAAAATGAATTAAATTTGTGCATGAGATGGCCATGAACCTATGTGGGCTCAGGGGTAGAATGTTGTGGTTGGAATGATAAATATCTTCTATAGTCCCATGTTTCTGAACACTTGGTCTTCAGTTCTGGTGCTGTTTGGGAAGGTTGTGGAGCCTTTAGGAACAGGAGCCTTGCTGGAGGACGTAGAATGCTGGGTCAGATTTGAGTCTTAACCACCAAGTCCCATCCCTAGTCCCTATGCTTCCTGTGTTTGGTTAAAATGATATTCACCAGATTCATGCTCCTGCCGTCATGCCTTCCCTGCCATGATGGACTGCATGCCAAGCCCTATCCCCTCTGTAAGTTGGGTTTTTTTTTAAATCAGGATAATTTTTATCACTGCAGGAGAAAAGTAATGAATACACTGTACTATAATGAAAAAAAAAACACGTGCAAATATTTGATGAATGAATGGAGAATAAAAAATTCAAACAAGAAAATTTAAAAGCTCAATCACATAAAAACACTGCTTAAAGTATTATAAAAAGACAAAAAGTTGAAATTTTAAAAGGCAAAAAAATTTTAAATTTTGGAGCAGCCTTTCTGTATGTCCTTGAAAAGTAGGACTTGCTAGCTACGTGAGGGCCGCAGCAGTCATTTATGTGAGTGGAGTCATGTCATCCCTGTGTTTGCCGTGGTACTGATTCTCTAATGGACAACTGGCCGATGCCCGTCAGAGCTGCCTTTGTTTCAGTAGCACTCCTCCCTCATGTGCCATGGGCTTCTTCACTCACACTTAAGTTTGCATTCTGTGAGCTTGGCTGGTTATCTGACCCGACCAAGAACCCTCTGATCATATTCCCTGGGGTAGTTAGTGCTCTAGTTGGGAATGTCTCCCCAGTCTGCTGGGAGTGTCTCCCAAGAGCATTGGGAGTGCGGGAAGCAACCATGACACAGATCCCTATAGCAGGAAGACGACTTTCAAGGCTTGTAATAGCAGGGAGACTGTTTGAAGGATGCAGCTGTGAGGGCCGAGTAGATGAACTTCGGAACTTTAGACCATTCAGACCCTATGGCAGTGGGTGTCTGACAGGCGGCCCCAGAAGCTGAGTGACCTGTTGACCTCAGGCTTGGGTGTGGCACTCCAGGGCTACTCTCAGTTGTCCAGCCCTAGACCTTGAGGATGAGGTCCCTTTCCTTGTCCCTGAGCTGAGTTCATGGCTTGTGGTTGTTCTGTGATCTCAGGTTCTCATGGTCGCTCAGTTAGAAACATAAGTTCAGCGTCTGGACGGTTCACTGTTCTTAGAGATATTCAGAGGGACAAAACAGGATTCCTTCCCACTGCTCTATCTCCTGGAGGGACCGATATCTCACCGGAGCCCGCAACTGGAGTTAATAAGTCTGAAGGTGTGTCCTGGGGGGATGGCTTGCAGCTTTGTTCCACCAGGGCTTCTGATCTCTTCCTTTCTCACTGCACACAGGGAGCCACACAGCTGGCCTTCTGTCGAGTTTGGCTTACTTGTCCTGTGTCATCTTTCTTTTTCTCCATGTTCTTCAGATATTCATCACAATCTTTGTTAACTTCTGAAGCTCTCTCACTCTCTCTTTTGAGTAGAGTCTAGTTATTTTTCATATTCTGACTCATTTAACTCACTGAATCATGCTGATGTTTTCTAGTCTGCTGTTTTTCCTGGAAGTCTGCCTCTTTATTTTTATGCTCTGTAATCTTGGACATATCAGGTAGCAACAAGAACCTAAATTTCTCTATCTTTATAAGCTTTTGGAATATCTTTAGAAGTGGATAGCTGATAAAGTGACCAATGAGTTGGTTCTATCTTATTTGTAGATTATAAAAACTACTGCTTGGATGTGATGACTATTTTTTAGTAAGTTGAAATAACATGGCAAATATTGGGTGGCACCCTGCAAAAGATGGTTAGGAGTTAAAATCAGAATTGTGATTTTAATTATGTATGTACAGATGTGTTTGTGTGTGAAAGCTGTGATTTCTTATAAGTCATTAACTTTTAAAAATAGACATCCTTATTAAACAACAAGAAGTCTTGAATATTCACGACAGGCAAATCATTTCGCCTGGAACCTAAGGTGGAATAGCATTTTGCTTTGACAAACTAAGTACTATGCTTTAGTTTTAAAGAAAAGTGATGAAAATATTTGACTAGTGCTGCTTGGAACAATGAGTTTAATAGTGAAGGAAACACAATTCATGACTTCAAAATTATATTGGCACTTAATAGTAATGAAGATTTCTGAGGATTGTCTAGAAAACATATCAGACATTATGCACCGTTAGAAATCTCTATAAACAGTCACTTGTGAAAGCTTTATAGAGAGGAAAGGTAGCTCTGTTGAAACCCATAGCCAGTGGAGACTGTGGAATGCGTGGGTCTTTGGGAGGAGGTTAGGGGTATCTGAGGCCAGGGGCAGAATGTGGTGGAGACAGAAAGGAAATAATTTGATAGATGCTTTTTTTTTTTTTTTTAAAGGTTGGGATAGTTTAGGATCCATTCTAAAGATGTGTAGGCAGGCATTTGAAGGGATCTGAATGGAGTGAATTTGGTCTTTATCCCTAGTCCAAGTGAAAACATAGGTGGCTTGGGAGGAAAGAACTCCAAAGATGAGTATGGGATCTATGAAGAAAACGAATAAACAAACATTCATGGAACATTAGGGGTGGCTGAGTTATTTTTCCTGTTTTTGTGATATAACTCTGACAAAAGCAACTTGGGGAAGGAAGTTGTTATTTTGGCTCACCAAGGTTGTAGCCTGTAACAGCAGGTGGGTCGAGGCAGCATGAGGCTGAAGTAGCTTGTCATATCGTAGCCACAATAGGAGAGCAGTGAGTGACAAGGAAACTCACTGCTCAGTTCCCGTTCGTTCTCCATTTATACAGTCTGGGATCCCAGCCAAGGAATGGTGCCACGCACAGTGGGTGTCTTCCCACCTCCGTTGGTGCAATCAAGATTCCCACTACCCGCAGCTGTCTCCAGAGGCTCATCCCTCAGGTGATTCCAAATCCTGTCTGGTGTGTAAGTAATACTAATCACCACAAGGTATTATTACATTTCTGTCATAACACACAGAAGAGATGTACGAGGCCAAAAGATGTATAATATTTGATGCTTCATTCAAGGAAATGTGTAGATGGAGAATCATGCTCTCAGTTGATCTCTGGGGTGACTCACATGAAGGCTTATGATAATTAGGGGAAGCAGCAACTGACCTTGCCCTTCTCTTAAAGGACTTTTATTTGTATATCTGAGCAAGACCTTTACGAGCAAAGTCACAGAGGTGGAAAGAGAAACCGACATTTTATCCAGTCTGCCTGCTATCAAAGAGAAGGACCGAGGTCGTGTAAGCTGAATAAGACTGCTGGGGCTCCTCAAAGGCGGGCTTTTAACACTACTGGGTGTGGGGCTTCTTTTTATTTGAGACTCATTTTATTCAAGGTCATCCTGGAGATGTCCCGGGTTCTCCCTCACCATGCTCTATCTAGCTC
Organism: Apodemus speciosus; assembly: GCA_002335545.1. Taxonomy (NCBI): domain Eukaryota; kingdom Metazoa; phylum Chordata; class Mammalia; order Rodentia; family Muridae; genus Apodemus; species Apodemus speciosus. Next base: position 131,228 of record BDUI01000512.1, on the reverse strand, counting down.
TGCAGAACTGATTCAAGAACTGAAAAAAAACTAAAGCATCTAACAGCATCTCACTATCAGGCTCTATTTCACCCTATAATTAATCAACCTAAGAAACCTAGGGGGTCTCGGGGAGTTTGTGGTTAGTGGTGTCATAAACCATTAAGTGTGCTGACCCATTGAATAAAAGATAAATACAAGTAACAAAGGCTTTTTTTGGGGGGGGGGTCTAACTCATTTCTGTGTCCTATTTTTATTTGCTTAAATATTGAGGGGGGCAAAAGCAGTAAAAGAACACTATTTAGATAGCTCCTAAAACATGCCGCTGAGTCTCCAGTTTATTTCAAGGCTCATGGATTGTACAATACCAGATTTCTTGGGTCTTTGTATTTCCTTCCCTCGGTGGGTCAATAAATTAAGTAACACGTCAATACCAAGATAGCAGATGAACATCTGTCAGGGAGAAATGGTCCTAGGGGCTTTGTGCTCTGGTTTGGAAAATGTTTGATCTCTGTGTGCCGTCATAAAAGATGGGAGAGAGTTTATTATTTTTTATGATCCCGACTTACCAACAGTACCTGACAGAGTGATTGTGCTTTGGCCTCCCGTTGGAACTTGGGATGTTCTCGTTGGCTTGTCCCTGTATGAGGCACAGAACTTGCTGGTGAAACATCAAAACAAGCTATAATATGGCTCTGGCAATGGGATTCGGAACAGCTGCAGGGCTTTCTCCTGTAGGGGGCTGGCAGGAAGAAGAAAAATGAAAGTAGTGCAATCAATCTCTCTAGCATTCTATATATTAATAATGTTTGCCAGCTCCAGACATTGCTTAATCAATACCGGATGCAGGGGCTTGCAATGGTTTGTGATACTTGGATACTTTGTGGAAACAGTTTGAGCTCATGGCCCCGGGATGTGGGGAGAGCCCGGCGATGCCCGTCCTGGTTTCCATACAAGAAAGGTATCATGGCCTTGGAAATGGTGTTTTAAAAAAGATTCACACATTCATCAAGCTAATTCATGAAATTTTGTAAGAAGGGGTGATTCCTTAAGAAACTGCTGTGCCTGCTTTTTTCTACCTTGATCCTTGCTGGTCTCCCCAAGCTTTCAAGTGAACCAGCACTGGGATTCACCGTCCAGATGAGCAGGGGAGATTCAAGGTGCTAACGCCAGGGGGCGCCCATCAGAAGAGTCTGCAGGGTGCTGTGAGGTCCCAGAAAAACTGCATTCTAAGAGTTCTCAGGTTAGAAAGGGCTCCAAAGCACTCAAAGGAATCAAAGGAACTCGTTCGTACAACAGAAACAGAATTAAAACAGAACAAAAGCTATCTGACGCTATCATCTGATTGTTGTTTATCTTCAATTTGAATGACAAAGTCAAAGAGGATTTTCCTCTGGGAAGGTTTGCTTAAAAGCAATGTTTGTTTGGCAGGGAAAGTAGGCTATAGCACAGAGGGACTTGTGTGTGTGTGTGTGTGTGTGTGTGTGTGTTTGTGAGAGAGAGTCAGAGACAGAGACAGAGAGACAGACAGAGGAGAGAGACACACGGGGGTGGGGGGCGAGTGAGAGAGCAAGCAAGTGCCAGCCACTTTGACTTTCATCAAAACTCCTGTATAACAGCTGGATGGATTTAACTCCATGTAATCTGCAGTCATTAGCAACCTTTCAGGCCTCTCCACCTATGAATGTACTCTAATGTGAACACACACACACACACACACACACACACACACACACACACACAGTTTTTTGCTACAAACAAGCCCCCAAACACCAAGATTCCAACCCAAGTCTCAGCCGGTTCTCCCCTGCCTCTCCACAGTTTGGCAATCTTATTTAAACACTAAAACTGCAGGGGATGCTGCATGGAACCTGTCGGTGCGAGCGCACACGCACCTAACAAGCTGGAAGCCAAAGCTGAGGCAGCAATTTGCTCATAAACTGGATAATTAAGGATGTGCTCAGCTACCTGTGGGGGACCTGGGGTTTATCAGTGTTTTTTATTTACTGTTTAATAGTACAGCATGTTACATAAACCTTTAACTAAAAACAATTCTATTATAAAAATAGTCCTTTCAAAGTCACAACACCTCCCCTACTGAGTTCTAAAATCACTGGAAAATGGGCAGCCACAATAAACACGGTGCCTAATACCAATAAATGCTTTGCCCACCCGGGCACTCTTGGTACTCTGGGACTGTATGAGTGCAGGTGTAAATATGAAAATATCTCTGTTTTCTTTTCATCATTAGAGTTTCTCTCAAGGGATTTAGTTCAAGAACGGTTGCCTTTTTTTAGTTTGTGTTTCTTGGTTGCATTTTACCTTTGATCATACACAGTCCTGAAACTTGGTAGCACGTCAGAATGATCTGGAAAGGTTTAAAAGGTATTGATGGCCAGACAAAGTGGTACACACCTGTAATCCCAGTACTTAGGAGACAGAGGCAGGGAGCTCAGATATTCAAGGGCAGTTTTGGTTGCAAAGCAATTTCAAAACTAGCTTGGATTACATGAGACTGTTAAAACAATCAATCAATCAAGCAAGCAAGCAAGCAAAACAAACAAACAAACAAACAACCAACCCCACAAACAATCTCTGAAATGAATGGACAGCTGGATTCTGATCTCAGAAGTTCTTGTCTGATTGACCCAAGATTTAAAAAGTCTCCCTCCTTAAGGTACATAAGGATGGTATCTGAATTATTCCAGAACCTTACTTAATGGTAGTACCTGGGGTCAGGTGTGGATGAGATTCCCTCCCTCCTTCCTCTTACCTCCTCCCCTCTATCTTTCCCTCCCTCCCTCCCTCCCTCCCTCCTTTCCTTCTTATAGTGCTGGGAACTGAACCTAGGACTTTGCACATGTTCTCTAAGTGCCCTACAGCAGAGACACACCTCCTGCCCAAAACCCTGCACTTATAGCAGTCTCCCTCTGTGTGTTGCTGCAGCTGCTGCTGCTGCTGCTGCTGCAGAGCTCACACCTGAGCAGTAACTGTGTAGGGGAATGCTTGGAATATGTTCTGACCTGGGAAGGTCACAATGCAAGATAGCGCAAAGGCAGAGTGGTGGAGATTCTTCCCACACGTCACCTATCTTACATGAGTGGAACTTCAGTTCCTATGAGCCTGGATTTTTTTTCCTCTCTATTTCTAGTATAGACAACTCCCACTAAAAGATGGGCTTTTCCTGAGACAACCTAGTCTCCAGTGCACTATGCTGAGAGGTGGCTCACCCAGGGCGAGGCAGGCAGGAGCTGTGCAATGGCTGTCTCACATGGACATTTGCTCCCTTCTGGGTGCTAGCTGAATGCTTTGCACTCTGATAGTTTTCACTGAAATTATCATTTTCTTCTACAAACAAGGAAGCCAGGGTTCAAGGGGGGAAGTTACCAAAACTAGAGAGGGGTGGGGTGGGGTGGTGTCTGGTGGCTGCCTGTGGCTGCTTTGATGGCCCTAATGGCTTTTCTGCTCCCACTCACAGTCTGTCTCTGCAAGCCCCTCTTTTCCTGTTTAGATGACCCAGTCTTGTCCTTTATCAAGGCTATGAAGTCTTCTATTTTGCTGGGCTATGGCTACTCTGATAAACCAATCCATGTTCACATATTAATGGGCTGGTGGGCTATTATCATCCTCTCTGACATAGTTATTAAGTGCGCTCTCTTTCATCTTCATTTGAAAATGATAACGTTCTCCTGATGGAGTTTCACTGTGTGCTTTCCGCTCTTAAGCACTGCCAAAGTAACCAGTCAGTTCAATAGGAAAACAAGTCGCCTAGTGGACTCCTCGAGGTCTTATGTGGTAAGCAGTTGCTTGCTGACAATGTTTTCTTTCTTCCAGTTCGGGTTGGCATCTGATGGGCCCAACCACAGAATTTTTGTTTTAAGCACTTAACTTTTAAAAACCTACCACCTACAAGCGTCCAATCCTGGTGGTTTTCAGAGCACACACAGTCATGCCATTCATTACTGGGGACTTCTAGTCGTTCCCAGGGCCTGGAGTTTTATGCAGGCCCGTGCACCCACGACTTGATTTTGATTTCATCCATTGCTTTGTTCCTTCCATTTCTGTGGCCCTTTTAGGGGCAGGATGGGGACTTCCCTCTGTCTCCACCTAGACTTTCTAAAGCTTGGGAGGCCAATCCTTCAGAGAGAGAGGCTTGGGTTAGACAGGGGACATCGGTTCTGCGGGTCCCCTGGATCGGGGAGTCGGGACTTGGGCTCCCTCCCTGACAGCTGCAACGGCTAAAACCATCTTGTTCTTTTGTTTTCCACATTTAAAGAAAGACCTTCAGCCAAACTGTCGCCCCTGACCCTGTTTTATATTTCCAATGTGCATTTTATTAACTCCTTTCTCATATGGTGCGCACGGAGCTTGCCACCAGATGAGAACAGGGTAAGTTTTGCAATTCTGATGCAGAGGGCGGCCCTGAGCGGACAAGTTTGGGAGCAGGGGTCTGCTGCGTCAAGTCTGAGCTCTCTGTAAAGGGGAGATTAAAACAACGCTCAGGAGGTGTACAAATCACTTCATTAAAAACCAAAAGCAAACAGACCTGTAAATAACCACCCGTGCATAGCCAAAGTCCCTCAGGCCGGGAGTTGACTGAAGGGAGCTAGCTGAACACGTAGTCTGGGGGCTCAGGGCAGACATGTATAACGTTTATTCTCTGACTTGACAATTCGTTAAGGGCAAATTAGGCAGAAGTTGGGGGAAAAACCTCTGAAAAATGAATTTAGGACACTGGAGCGGATTGAACTTAAACTCCATCGTACACACATTTTCATTGATTTCGAAAGCCCGGGCTCCTCACAGAACAGCCGGGGAAATACTTTCTGTTTGTTTGAGGAATGATGTACTGCCCCCCACCCCCCAATCTGAAGCTAACCTCTCTTTTCTTTCCCCAGGAGTGTATGCCTGTGTTCAGGGGTGTCTACCTAATTGGCCACAAGAGGGAATTAAACTAAATAAAATCACTATCCGCGGGGGGCCTCTAAATATGGCTTTTTAATTTGAAAATTTTTGTGGGTTATAGTGTAATTCAAGCTTTTCAAGGTTTATTGGGGCATAGCTCACAGACCTCAGACCAAGTCTGATGGCTCTTCACTAATTCGGAAAGCAAAGGCACCTTTCATCTGGCCGATCCTGGGAGGAAGTCCGGGCGAGCGGGGCTTACCCCAGGACAGCCTCCTTGGCCCCAGGATGGACTTGGCCTGGCGGAGGAGGAGCTGTCTTGCACGGTGGCTCACTACTTCCGAAGGCGCAAAATGCCTGGTGCTGAGGATGAAGACGTCGCTCACAGAGGCGTGTAAAGGCTGGTGACTTGCAGCCTGCTGCCTTTCCAGTCAAAACACGCCGCTGCTCTGGGTAATTAATTGCTGCGAGAGGAAACGGACCAATGGCGCCTTCTGCTGTGAATCTGTTAATGGAGAACTTATGGAGAAAAAGTCGAGTCCTCCCGTCCAAATTGGAATGTGAAAGAAATCTGTTGGAAGGTGATGACAGAAATGAAGTAAAACAGCTGTTTCCTGATCCGTGTGCCAGGTGTGTCTCACACTGTGATAAATAAGATCTGCGTCCTACTCGCCAGAAAGGGGGGGATATTACAAGCGTTTATTATGGGGAGGCACAGGGAAAACAAGCCCTTGACTAGCTTTGTTTCCCCTGGCACAGAACGGGGAGCCCATCGCCGCACAATGCTTGGAGCTGATAATTCCAGTTGTTTAGGTTCAAGCCAACGTGGCCTATTAAAAGCTTAAATTCAATTTTATTGTCCAGGTATTTATTAACTGATTATGAAAAGACATTAAAAGACCCATAATTAAACCAAGTTGCTCTTTACCTTGATGAATTCTCCCCCTCTTCTTACACAATAGAAAAAGAAAAATCTCGCTGTGTTTGATTTGAGGGCAACCGTTCCTTGCCTTGACACTGCGGGCTACAGCTCTCACCTCGGCTTCTGCCAGAGCCTAAATTAAAAGACCCGTGAGAGCCCATGGCTATGGCTACGAGTGTTTCCCGCCGTCAGAGCATGTGCGGGGTTGTGCTCCCCCTGCAAATTGTCGCTGGGTTTCGCCCAAGGAGACTGCAAGAATGACTCTTGACAGGAGATTTGAAATGTCTTCCTGACCTCTGGCTTACCGTAGCCCTATGCTAAGGTCAGTAGATGTACGTCAAACACACATTCCTGGCAGAGGCTGTCCAACTACTTTTACCTACAGTTTGACCTTGGATAGCCCAGATTAATCCATCATTTCACCGAAATTACTTTTCTTTCTTAGTTCTAAAAGTTTCCAAATATTTTTTTTCTGCATTTCATTTAACAACTGCTTTCTTTAAACCCAGCAAGATTGGATACAACGACCTTATCTTCCTACAAGCAGCCAAAAATGATTAGAAATCAGGTTCATTATCACCCCCTTAAGTCTAAAAATAGCCGGACTTAAAAATAAGTCTAAATTTAGCCAGTCGTGATTGTGTATACCTATTATAATTCCATCACTTCGGAGGCAGTGTAGGTGAAGGGCCACAAATTTGAGGCCACCCTGGTCTGCAGAGTGGGTTCCAAACTGTTATCTCAAGAAAACCAACCCCTCTCAAAACAAGACCCAACAAACAAAAATCCACTCCCCAAATCTAAATTAATAATATATGTATACATGAGCATCACAATTTCACTGTTTCTCAACTGCAATAATTACTCCTTGAATGAACTTCATTGACTGTAGTATTGCCGGTATTTAAGGTAGGGAACAGTAATAATGCTGAAAACACAGATATCTCGTTAGTATGGAATTATGTGCTTTAATAAAACCTCCAGTTTCAGGACCATATCCTATTGCTACTGTTCAGTCACTTAAAGCTGGTTTAAAAGATGAGGAGTCCTAAGTCTTAAACGGGCCCCGAAGCGCTGTAAGGAAGTCAAGCCCACATTTAAACAGAATTTCCTGCATTGTGGACAGGATCTGAAAAATTATAAAATCTCAGTCACAGCTATACTTCTCTTGAGGATAACAACAGGAGTTTTGTAGTTATGTGCACGGCCATGAATTTATAAAGTCACTGCTGAGATTTTGAAAGAGATCTCAGCTTTTAAAACTTCTTCTAATAACAGAAGCAGGGGCCAGTTGAAGTAATTTGATATAGGACATCATTTATTTATTTTTTCTTCCTCTTGCCATTCAAGTGCTGAGTCATTGTTCCTCTCCAAAATTTAAAATACAAAAATAAACATCCTTATTGGCATAGCAAGCTCAGCTTTTAAGAAAATGAAAGGCTACTGTCTATAGTTGAAGATTGCCTAGTTTATTTTGTAAAAATCGGTGACTGAGAGATAAATCTCTATTCTCAAAGTACATATAGCTTATTGTGTCCCCTAATCAGTACTATTTTATTTTTTTCATTTTTTTCTGATAAATTGTAGAAAAATATAGAATAACATGTTAAAATTGAAGATTATCATGGAAAATTATATAGATAAAATGGTAGGCATAAGAATATTTCTAAGTTGATTGAAAGTGGAATTATANTAAAATTGAAGATTATCATGGAAAATTATATAGATAAAATGGTAGGCATAAGAATATTTCTAAGTTGATTGAAAGTGGAATTATAAACATTTTCTGATAAAATTGAAGATTTACAAGGAACATATTTCTGATAAAATTGAAGAAATATATAGAAAAACATGTTAACATTGAAAATTATCATGGAAAATAATACAGATAAAATGGTAGACAAAAACATTACTAAAATAATTGAAAGAGGAATAATAAGCATTTTCTGATAAAATTGAAGCTTTACATAAAAAATATTTCTGTTAGTCTATGTCTTTTTATTGGAGAATTGAGTCCATCGCTGTTAAGAGTTATTAAGGAATAGTGATTGTTGCTTCCTATTATTTTTGATGTTATTTTCATGTTTGTGTGGTTATCTTCTTTTGGGTTTGTTGGAAGAAGATTACTTTCTTGCTTTTTCTAGGGTGTAGTTTCCCTCCCTGTGTTGGTATTTTCCATCTATTATCCTTTGTAGGGCTGGATTTGTGGAAAGGCAGTGTGTAAATTTGGTTTTATCATGGAATATCTTGGTTTCTCCATCTATGGTGATTGAGAGTTTTGCTGGGTATAGTAATTTGGGTTGGCATTTGTGTTCTCTTAGGGTCTGTATGAGATCTGCCCAGGATCTTCTAGCTTTCATGGTCTCTGGTAAGAAGTCTGGTGTAATTCTGATAGGTCTTCCTTTATAAATTACTTGACCTTTTTCACTTACTGCTTTTAATATTCTTTCTTTGTTTAGTGCATTTGGTGTTTTGATTTTTATGTGATGGGAGGACTTTCTGTTCTGGTCCAGTCTGTTCAGAGTTCTGTAGGCTTCTTGTATGTTCACGGGCATCTCTTTTTTTAGGTTAGGGAAGTTTTCTTGTATGATTTTGCTGAAGATATTTACTGGTCCTTTAAGTTGTAAATCTTCACTCTCTTCTATACTTAATCCTTAGGTTTGGTCTTCTCATTGTGTCCTGGAGTTCCTGGATGTTTTGGGTACAAGCTTTATGCATTTTGCATTTTCTTTGACTGTTGTGTCAATGTTTTCTATGATATCTTGAGCACCTAAGATTCTTTCTTCTATCTCTTATATTCTGTTGCTGATGCTTGCATCTATGTCTCCTGAATTCTTTCCAAGGTTTTCTATCTCCAGAGTTGCCTCCCTTTGTGGTTTCTTAATTGTTTCTACTTCCATTTTTAGATCCTGGATGGTTTTGTTCAGTTCTTGCACTTGTTTGTGTTTTCCTGTAATTCTTTTAGGGAGTTTTGTGTTTCCTCTTTAAGAGCTTGGACCTGTTGACCCATGTTCTCCTGTATTTCTTTAAGGGATTTTTTTTGTTTCCTCTTTAAGGGCCTTAACCTGTTGACTCATGTTCTCCTGTATTTCTTTAAGGGATTTTTGTGTTTCCTCTTGAAGAGCTTCTACCTGTTGACCCATGTTCTCCCGTATTTCTTTTTTTTTTATTGGTTATATTCTTTATTTACATTTCGTTTCCCTTTTCCTGGTTTCCCCGCCCCCCAATGTCCCATATGTCTTTTCCCCTCCCCCTGCTCCCCTATTCACCCCTTACCACTTCCCTGTTCTGGTATTCCCCTACACTGCTGCATTGGGCCTTTCCAGAACCTGGGTCCACTCTTTCCTTCTTG
>BDUI01000512.1:107010-121654 GCA_002335545.1 Apodemus speciosus | reverse complement strand
CCCCATTTTTGATAGGGTTATTTGGTTTTCTGGGGTCTAACTTCTTGAGTTCTTTGTATACATTGGATATTAACCCTCTGTCCGATGTGGGGTTGGTGAAGATCTTTTCCCAATTTGTAGGTTGCCTATTTGTCCTTGTCTTTTGCCTTACAGAAACTTTGTAATTTTATGAGGTCCCATTTGTCTATTCTTGTTCTTAGGGCATAAGCTATTGGTGTTCTGTTCAGGGACTTTCCCCCTGGTATTTCTTTAAGGGAGTTATTTATGTCCTTCTTGAAGTCCTCTATCAGCATCATGAGATGCTATTTTAAATCCGACTCTTGTTTTTCTGGTGTGTTGGGGTATCTGGGACTTGCTGGGGTGGGAGAACTGGGTTCTGATGTTTCCAGGTAGTCTTGGTTTCTGTTGGTAGGGTTCTTGTGCTTGCCTTTTGCCTTCTCTTTATCTCTGATGTTAGTTGGTCTTGCTGTCTCTGGCTGGAGCTTGTCCCTCCTGTAGGCCTGTAAGTCTTTGTCTGTACTCCTGGGAGACCAACTCTCTTCTGGCAGGCTCTGTGCACAGAAGGCTGTGGTGCTGCCTGGCTCCAAGGTGTAAATGGCGGCTGGAAGACTCTACTATTTTAAAATATAACATTTATATAGGCAATATTTGATTAAGGACATATTTTTTCTCTTTTTTCTTTCTTCCTTTCTTTTTTGAGACACAGTTTCTCCCTGGCTGTCCTGGAACTTACTCTGTAGACAAGTTTTGCCTTGAACTCACAGAGATCTGCTTGCCTCCACCTCCTGAGGGCTGGCATTAAAGGTATATACCATCACTGCCTGGTGTCATTTTTTTCTTTATAAAATCACTCCCAAGTGGGATTTTTGTTACATTAATGTTTTCAAAATTATTTATTGTTAGTATATGTATGTGGTGTGTGTGTATCTGCGCGTGTGCGCATGTGGGGAGGTCAGAGGACAGGTTATAGCAGCTGATTCTTTCTTTCCCCTGTAGGTTCTGGTTCTGTTATTAAATTCAAGTCATCAGGCTGGCACAGCAAGTTCTTTTATCCCCTGTGCAGGCTCACCAGTACTATTACATTCATCTTGAAAACATAAGATTGGGTCATTGCTTGGTATTTCAGTTGAGAAGATGGTCATTCATTCATTCTCTCTTTTATTCATCCCATAAAGATCAGGTAGAGTGGTTAACAATGGGTACCTCCAGGTCCCAAAGACTTAGCAACACAGATCTTCCCCTGAACAGAGGACTAGTTGCAGAAAGACGGCTTGGGAGGTGTGACTCAGTCAGTTATTTTACGTCTTTATACTGTGAGAGGAGACTCAGAAGAAAATAATCTACGAATAATTCAGATTTGGATATGGATAAGACAGTATGCTCAGCTGTTTGGCTTTTCATTCCGCTGATGTGTCTCCAAGTCTCCCTGGTGTGTCTCTGCCTACCATCCCTTCTCCAATTGTCACAGCACATGAATCACATCCAACATGCCCACAGCCCACACTCTTCTGTAATTGTTCCCGAAATCCAACCGTTGTCACACCACAGCTTTTCCATCTCTAGCTCTGCTTTGGTCTGACAACAATACAATTCCCACAGAGGGGTGGTTCTACTCTCTATGACCTTCCTTGCAGGGTCTGTGTTGTGTTTCACGTCTATAGAAGACTTTGAGGACAAGTAGACAGCTGAAGAACAGCTCCTAGGTCCCTTCAGAAGCTCCTCACTTCAACCTTCGGGACCCGGAAGACTGCAAGGCCCCTCCTCCCTTCTGCCCCACACCAGCAGTCCTTGCCACACAGCCAGCTCACCTTCCACCACCCTAGTCAGTGACTGTTGGCAGCTACAGGGCGGGGTGTCACTGATTGACGCATAATTATGGTGGACAGAAAAATGTAGACGTGTTAGCAAAGTCAATATTATGGAGGCCTCTGTCTTCCCAAATACTGTAAGTGAAAGATATTTCTAGGGCATAGCCAATTACACTCTCTGCTTTTATGACCAGTCACAAATGTATTTTTTATTAGCTGGTGTGTTCAATGTTTTGAATGCACAGCCCTTATTTCAATCTCGTTTTAGTTTGTGGTAAGTGCAGAAGGGGTTTTGCTGACTTGAAATAGTGAAGCTGCTCTCCTTCAGCTGAGCCGAGGCCTGGAGCCCTGAGAGTTTTATTCCACAGCCTTCTGTGATTCTTGCCTGTAAATTAGTCTCTGAAGTGGTGTTTATTGCTGAACCAAGAGGTTAAGACAGCCTAATTATATGTTTGTGCAGGAGAAAACACCATGCCCCACCATGAGCAATTATCCTGTCCCCCCTTTCACAGTTTAATTTGGCTCCAGCTAAGAAGAATGAGGAGATGGCCTGTCTTCACCACAAACTTAGCTACCATGCATTTTCAGTGTTAATTAGAAATTCCGTTCACTGGGAGAAGTGACTTCTTGGGGTAATACTGCTTCCAGTCAAGTGGAGGGCATCTGGTGAGGCAACTTCAAGTGTCTTTGTGGATTAGCTCTTTAATTCCACTCATGGGGCAGCATGTGGGTGGGACCCTTGCGCCACTCCCAGCTTCCTTTAGTGATGCCATTTTCTTGTTCTTTTTGTTTTATACACTCAGAACAATGAAAGCAAAAGCAGCAGAGAGACTGATAGGGATCTGGGGGTGCTGTGTACAGTATTTGTTTTAAAGGGAAAAAAAATCCTGATTTTCCCAAGGGACTTTTTCTTATGTAAGTAGGATGCAGCCAATAAAAACCAGAACGAGATCAACAGGTCAATGTCTTTAAAGTTGGTCATAAAATGTATCACAACAAAGAATCCGTAGGGTAGAGATTGCATGCAGGAGCACATGTCTTTGTTCTCGGACACGTCTCTGTCACAAGGGCAGCATATTTCTGTTTCTCTTCAAAAGACTTTGGCTCATATTTTCATACACAGGCATACGCTGAAGCCTCACAAAGCATAGGTTCAATTTCCTCTTAGGAAAATAAAAGATGCCCTTCATGTCTTCTAGCACTCAGCCAGAAATGCACATTGTCATTGAAATGAGCTGAGGGATGAACTGGTCCCCTAGGAAACAGTATTTCAAAAGTGGTCCAGAGGGCTCTGCTGGGATGGGCTCCCTCCAGGGAGACAGGCTTCTTATTATTAACAAATTTCCAATCTATCACTCAGTTCTCTCATCTTTATTCTATTTCTGCAAGTTCTGTTTTTAGGATGTCTTCCTCTCCGCCTTCTACCCCACTTGCAGCTCTCTACTTTCTTAGCCTCTTAAATATTTTTAAAGTCAACCTTGCTTCTCATTGGCTAGCTCCGCTCTGTTAACCACCCCTCCCAACCCTGGTGGGTCTTTCTGACAAGGAACTTGAGGTGCAGGCAGCCATAGCTGGTAGCATGAGGAGGCGCTTGGGCACTCTTGTGTTCCATGTATTTTTCCATTTATTTCAAGGACATTCTTCCACGTTCTAAGGTGACAGACACACACTTTCTGGTGATGCTTTAAGTTCTTCTCTGCCCATGAGAAGAAAGTGAGTATGGCGAATGGAAACTAGCATAATGATTTATAATTTTTCCATTATTTTTAAGTTCTTTAAAGAAAACAGCCCAAAGACCATACGCTTATCTCAATGACATTACGCCAGGCCTTCTTGCTGCTTGTGTCTCATTCCATGGTCCACCCCCAGTAGTTTTCAGCTAGAAACCATCTGCATCTCTCACTTGGAAGTTATGTGCCTACCATGTGCCAGGTTATATTCTCATAAATGTCATACAGTGCTGCAGGCTGCTCAGGCTTGTTTCTGCTCTGTTAGGGCACAATTTTTTTGGGGGGGGGTACACATTGTCCCTCTAAATCAGAATCTAAATCACCTTGAAGCAAATAGTTTCAACCCCTTCAAGTAGCATTCTATATTACTCATCAATGAGATACTGATGTCTCACTTCCTCAGGAGTGTAGTAATGGTTTTAGGGCATCTGAGTATGGTGAATCAGAGAGATGCTGGAGGAAAAAAGGATGCTATGAAAACAGTCTTCTCCAGAGAGCGCTCTGTGACACTTTACGGCATGAGTTTCCTTGGCTGTAAAGGTAAACTTATTTCTTCTGTTGAAGTGATAGGATGAAGGCTGTACCCAAGCTGTGCAAATATATGGCTTGGGCTGAGCCCAGAGCATTTCTGTGAAACTATGAACTGTCCCCAGGCCTGGAAGCTTCTAGCCTCCACAATCTAATCTTCCGCAAGCCTGGACCTTGAAGGCTTCAGCTTCCAGCCTCTGTCTGCTAACCTAGGCCTGATGCATTTCTGCCTCTGAGACTTACTACTGAATAAACTCAATCTTTCTAGCTCTTTCTGAGCTCTGGATGGCTGGCTCAAGTCAGCTGTCTGGCTCCAACTCATCTCCAAGGACTGATTCAAATTGGTTTCTTTGGGCTTCTGACTGAATTGCTCTGCTTTGAAAGACTGCTTTACTCCACGAACTGAACTGAACTGAACTGAAGTTCTCTCTCACTCACTTTTCTTTAAGTAGCCTCTCTTTCCTTTCTGTTCTCATGAGAGTTGGGCATGTTCTATCTCTGATTCATTCTGTCAATTCTTTCTCTTATTGATCACTTTGTCTACCCCTCCATTAGAAGTCACTTTCAAACACGACTGCTTCCTTCTACAAACTAACCTTACCTCCATTGTTAAGGATTAAAGTGTATACTAAGGGTGTGTCTGTATTCCAGCCAGACTGTATTTTAATTCAAGGTGCGTCAGCATTCTGTCTGGATCTTATCTTTGGATGTGACCCCTTACCAGAGCACTCATGTTGCCAGATTAAAATTCTTGTATAGTTGGCAAATATGTGATTATGGCTTTCTTTTTCTTCTATAGAGATATTAAGAGTATTTAGAAAACTTTTTAAAAGGAGAGTCTTTGTGTCCTAATGAATACATTTCTCCTCCTCCTCCTTATTTTTTTTCCACACTTTGTATGCTATTGAGGAATCAAGCTGGAACTGATCTGAAAACTTCCTTCTTGCTGTCTGGCTTTCAGAAGGTTAGCAGTGCAATGCAAGCTGCAGTGGGTAAAACAACATCTATGGCATTTCCTAGTAGAGAAATCTGAAGGCTATAATACCAATCTTCCAGGAAATATGTGCCAGTGAAGGTTATGGAGAGGAAGTAATAGCTAACCAACTCTGGTGGGATTTGAGGCCTTCTCTGCAGGAGTATTTCATGCTTGGTACTATAAAACTGACGAAGAGCCCATCTTGAAGAGGACATAGGTCCTAGTGGGAGACTCACTCCTGTTGTTTTACTAAATGAACATGTTGTAAAACTGCCTTTTAAATACCCATGTTCATCCTTTTCTGCTGCTAAAGTGATAAAGCATCACGGGCAAAGGCAATTTAGGGAAGAGAGAATTTATTTTCACTTACAGTTCCAGAGCAAGAGTCTATAATGGTGGGGGATGCATAGGTAGCAGGTGGCCTCAGGAGGAAGCTGAGTGCTCACATCTTCAACCACAAATAGGAAGCAGAGGGCAACCTGTAAGTGGGGCAAGTCTATAGACTCTCAAAGTCCACTCCGAGTGACCTAGTTTCTCCAGCAAGGCTGAACCACCTGCCAAACAGCACCACCAAATCAAAACCAAGTATTAAAATACTCAAGCCTGTGAGTTCATCTCTCACTGAAACCATCAAACTCCCATATTAATGCTGCTCTGAACTGGGCAGAGGAGCTCGTTTCTCCAGTGGACAGCAGTTAATGCAGACATTTATAATTGGTCAAGGTGTGAGAGATAAGTGACCATTGAGTGCTCAGTCCTAAATGGGTCATATATATTAACCCCCGCCACCACCAAGGTTCTGTGAACCTCATCATGGAAGAGGAGCTGTAAAGAATGTCAGAGCTGGAAGATGGTGGAGAAGTGCTGTTAAATGCCATTACTCTCATGAACTCACTGCAGTTGTGGCTATACTGCAAGAGATCAAGCCAACAAGATCAGTCAACATCGCACAGACAGCACTGATTGGACCTGAGTACATTACAAACAACACAGGAGGACAAGGAGGTGGGAGGGGGCATATGTTCAGTTGTCTGGTGGGAACATGGAGAATAGGTATGGATATGAAGACATGTTGTTTACATGTATGAAACTGTCAAAAACTAAAGAAAAGATCCTGAAAGATGAACGCTTTTTGACTTTGAGAACCTAAAATCTAATGTGACTATGGAAGAACATATAATCCTGCACCACCTCTCCTCTCTGAAGGTGAGTCTTAAATTGTAAGAAAAATTTCACCAGGCTAGTCACATGCCAAAACTAGATTCCAGGTCCAGAGATCCTTCAGCACTCTCCCAAGTAGCCTGGTAGCATGAGGCACCATTCTGCATATGAGTCATTACCTCCTAGCCTGTGCGTTAGCAAGGGTTGAAAATTCACCAACAGCTAATATTATCTAGAGAGTTTTCATGCAGAACATCTAAACTTTCTTCTGTAAGTCGACTTGGAATCTGAGAAATAAGTCGTTAAATAAAATTTTATGGCTTGTTGTATTAAGTTATTGGTTAAATTTCATAGCTTCATTCCTGCCTTAACTTTCAGCTTTGCCAGGAATTGTGAAGTCTGAATTAAAAGCTAAGTTACTCTTTCCTGCAAGAACACTATTAGGCACTATAATTGTGCTTGGCTTGAGGAGAGAGAGGACCAATATTCTTTAGCCAGGAAGATTCTATGGAACAACAGGGTGGCCACTTAAGCCCTCAAGAAGTCTCAGAAATCAGCCGTGGCAGGATTCTACTAATGCTGGAATGAAGAGAAGACTTGAGGCTTAGCTTTGGGAAGAGAGGAAGAAGGAGGTGAGGGAAGCTACCGTGGGCATGGCAGAAAAGACACGAGAACTGTGGGAGGAGAGACCTAAGATGGATAAAATGTCAAATTTCTGCTAGCTGTGTCCCCTGTAGGACGTTTTCTAGACTTTCTGAGATGGCAAATACAATGGCCAATGTGTTTGAACAAACACAATAAAATAACAAGCATGTTCAAATTTAGTTTTCTGTATATTTGTTCGTTTGATGTGTGTGTACATGCGTATTCTTGTGTGTGTGTGTACATGTATGTAAGTACATACATAATCATGTGCATATATGTACATTTGTGTGTTTATGTACATCTCTGCCCATGGGTATGCATATACTGGATTATTGTAGTGTTCATAGTATTTCTTTTTTCTTTCTTTCTTTTTTAACTTTTTATTATTTCTTTGTGAGTTTCAAATTACGCAGATCAATCTTCCCTCATCTTGCCATCCCCTTATATCTGCCATTCTCCCTTGAAACTTCCCACAGAAACACACACACACACACACACACACAAACACACACATATACACGCATACACACATATACACACACACAATCAAAAATAAAGCATTATTTGTGGAAACTGCAGTGTCACATAGTATCCTACAGTATATTCCTCTGTCTCTACATCTTCACTTGCACACATTCATACAATGAGTCATTGGTCTGGTTCAAGATCTCTGGCTTCTGTGACGCCATCAATATTGGATCCTCACTTGGCCTCCCCCCAATTATCCTGGTATTACCCTGAATCATGGAGATCCTGCAGATTTGAATCCGCAGGACTGGGCCTTTCTTGAATCCTAACTCTTTGCAGATAATATAGATTTTGGGGTGGGCCAACTCAGAGACCCGGATCTGGGCCTGGGTGGTTGTCGAGCTGGTCAGTGTGGTGATACAGCTGGTCTGTGTCACCAGGGTGAGCTCTACAGTACTGCTTTGGCTAGACCACCCAGTGCCTCCAATGGCAGGAGGCAAGGTCAGCTCTCCTGTGCTCTCTATGCCCTTGGTGCTAGCTCAACCCACCCCTCCAGAGCCAGCTCGAATGACTGTGCTGGCCGGTCAAGGTGGGGGGCCCACTCTCCCAGGAGCAGAAGCCTGTAAGGGGCTTGGCTTACCGGGTGCCTTTGTCATCAGGGCTGGCTCCACTGTGTTGCCCAGACAAGGAGCAGGGTCTGCTCTCTAGAATGCTATAGCCAATGAGGGAGCAGGGCTAGCTCTCCTGAGTACGGCAGGTGGCTCTTTTTGGTCACAAGCCACAATAAGAAATACTGTGACTATATGAAATGACTGTGAGGTAGTCATAGTATTTCTTATTATGGCTTGTGACTAAAAAGGAGTTAAAGTCACTAGCCAGGAAACTGCTGAAACCCTTGAGTGTCGCTGGATTGATACCTTTTATTCTTCTGTGCTGTGCTAACTGTGTGGGTAATCCCTCTTCTCTGAATTGGCAAGACTATTATGTCTTTCCCAAACCTTAATTATTCTTCACAACCAATGCCAAGTGAAAGTCTGGTTTACACAAGGCGTGTGGAGAAAGTGCTGATTTGGGCTGGAGAGCAACGTATGAGCTCATCAGTCAATGGGGGAGGGGGATCGGGTCTGACAGCATTCCACATTAAAGTTGAGAGTGATTTCCCTGTCAGTGACATGAGCCAAGCATGAGGTAAACTGAGGTACAGGAGGGATCTGCTGCTGAGAGAGGAGCTATATCCATGTGTTTGGCATGGGTTAGGTGTGCTGCTGATAGATTCGTGTGAGAAACAGGAGAAAAAAATTCCAGGACTTACAGTAATGGAATTTGTGTGTTTGCAGGTGCAGTCTTGGAACTCAGAATACGTTTTCTTCAGAATGCAGATGGCATCTTCCTTGAACCAAAAATGCAGCTCCTTAGTGTGGAGTAAATCTAAGCCCAAAGACAGCAACCACAGGCTAGCTAGCCAAGCCCTTACTAACAGACTTTCAACATGAAACTTAACTTCAGGCTCAACCTCTCAATGACACTTATGTCTTAGCATCAGGTGGTGGGCAGAAATGTCCAGGAACAACATCTGTGGCAGGGTGCAGAGTGCAGGGGAGTGGGTTTGTAAGCCTCAAGTAAACCTTCGTCATTCTGCTTGGGATATCACCCCCACCCTTTACAAGGTCACTAACACTGCAACTTTTTTCTCCTTTATTATTCAGTTACACCTGGGACTGGCATACTAGAAAAGCTAGGAGGCTATGCACCCCAGGCATTGAATTTTGTATGCATCCCATTGAATTTTGTAATCTACCTGCCCAGCTGCCAGTATAGCTGGGATTACAGGGCTGTGTCATTGGCGGCCCATGACGTTAGGTATGTCAGGCTTTGGTATTATTTGGGTTATATTGTAGGTCGTCCATGTGGCCCTGTCAAATTACAAAGGCTCCGCCTCCTCACTCATACAAGAAGGATGGTAATAGCACATTACTGGTTTGTTGTGATAATTAAGTGGAATATTTGTTTGTGCTTTTCTTCTTGTTGTCCAAGTACCATGGAAGTGTAAAATTCGCCATGAGAATTACCCTTGTAATGTCTTCAAACTAGTCTGAGTGCCACAAGAAGTCTCTGTGATCGTCTCTAGGGAGACTAAGAATATAAAAATATCCTTTCCTGTTGTCTCTCTTGGGTTTAAGAGCCAGGAAGATTACAATGCAGAGTGAATCCTAAGAGGCCATTTGGCCTGCGATTCCCATTGATAAGTGGGAGGTAAGGACTATTCCTCTATTTCTTCAAAGTGATGTTGTTTAGCTCTTCCTTTATGTAGGAAAACAAGTTCAGTGTGATGGAGCTAAACTTTCTACAAGTAAACAAAGATCTGTACCCATTTTGCTGCTTTATATGAAGCCATTGCACAACTGGGAAGCTGGGCTATTTTTTCTCCTCTAGGTGCACAGGCCAAGTTGCCCCATGACTAGGCCTTGATGAGCCCAGTGGAAAACAGAAGACTCCACCTCAAACCTAACTCTATTTCCATGTTGCATCTTCTGTCCTTTAAATCTAGCTGTGATTGTGGCTAAATAGCAACTAATGACTAATATCCATCTTAGCCTTTCAAACTAAAATTCTATTATTTTGTAAAGATAATAAATATATACTTCAGGAAAATAGTTTTGTTAGGGCAAGAGAAAATTAATCAGGAAATTTCTATTAATGTATTAATAATATAGAGAATATATGTAATATATGTTTGAAATAATATATAATCAATATATGATATACATTATTTTAAAATTTGCAATCTGAGTGGTTCTGTCTTAAGATTAACTTGATAAAAGTTGAAGTTCATTTATAGTTTGCATGGGTTTGCCTCCCAAACTATCTTTGTGTTAAATGCGCAGAACTCTATCAGCATGACTGTTGGTGGTACTGAGTTTTCTAGTTTGCTCTTGGTCAAATGTTGCCAAATGCAAACTGGGAGAGATAAGCATGCTTTGAAAAGGAAAAAAAAAGCATTTATTTTTCAAATGGAGGTGAGGGCTAATATTTTAGGATTCTGGAAAACAAAACCAATAGAATATAAACACATGGAAAGACAGGCAGACAGACAGACAGACAGGCAGGCAGGCAGGCAGGCAGACACACACACAAACACATACACTCTCTCACATGCATACACATACATAATACTTACAAAGAGATATTAAGAGAATATATGTGCACATAATAGCATTATAATTATCCTAAAAGAACATACACATAACATATTTCACACCAGGAATTTAATCTAATATCCACTGAACCTGAAAGTCTAAAATCTTCAGAGCAAATGACTATTTTTGAGTCCAAAGGCCATAAGCTGCTGTAGATAAGGAAGAGCCCGCATTTGTTGTGGATATCCCTGGGCTTGTATTTTGATGTTAATTCCACTCCTGGGAGGGGCTGCAGATGAGATGTTATTCTTGTATATAAGTGCCTTGTGAACCTTTTCCCCACCTTAACAAATAAAGGCTAAAGCCCAATGACTGGGCAGGAGGAAGGAGGAGGAGCTGAGAGTTTGGGGGAGGAGAAAAGGATGGACCAGAAGGGGGAGGAGCTATGGAGGATCGATGGAGAGGCTGGAGAGAAGCTCGTGGCCTGAGAAACCCCCAGTTATATAGGATAGCACAGATGGGAATAGAGTAGTGTAGTGGGAGACCCGCCCAATCTATGCTTATAGCTTGTACTGATATTAAGTTGGGATTTCATTTACCAGGTAACTGGGTTGGAAAATTACAACAACACACACTGTAGCTCATTCTTTTGCTCTTTCTGGGCCTTCAGCTGATCTGTGATATCTACTTATCCCATGGGGGACAGCCTGCTTCATGTAGTTTTTAGGTTTACCAGTAAATCACATTCAAATGCTCCAGCAGAAACACCTAGGATGTTTGACCACGAGACCTAGCTTGGCACATAGAATTAACTATCTATAAGAGCTGGCTCATGACAAGCACTGAAATATTTTGGAAAAATTCACTAAGTAGGCAAGGGACACATGTAATCAAAATAGCAGGAGCCAGAACTTACAGAAAGACTCCCAGACTAAACTTCAGTTTTTAAAATTAGATATTTGCTTTATTTACATTTCAAATGGTATCCCCTTTCCTCATTACCCCTCTGAAAACCCCCTATCCCATTCCCCCTCCCCCTGCTCACCAACACCCTCCCCCTACTTTCCTGACTGGCATTCCCCTACTCTGGGGCATCAAGTCTTCACAGGACCAATGGGCTCTCCTCTCATTGATGTCTGAAATGGCCATCTTTTGCTACATATGTAGCTGGAGCCACAGGTCCCTCCATGTGTACTTTTTGGTTGGTGGTTTAGTCCCTGGGAGCTCTAGGAGTACTGGTTGTTACATATTATTGTTCCTTCTGTGGAGCTTCAAACCTCTTCGGCTTCTTGGGTTCTTTCTCTAGATACTCCATTGGGGACCCTATGCTCAGTCTATTGGTTGGCTGTGAGCCATGGGTATTTTGAACCCCCTTCCAATAAGGATCAAAGTATCCACACTTTGGTCTTACTTCTTGAGCTTCGTGAGGTCTATGAATTGTATGTTGGGTACTCAGAGCTTTTGGGCTAATATCCACTTATCAGTGAGTGCTCATCATGTGTGTTCTTTTGTGAGTGGGTTACCTCACTCAGGATGATATTTTCTAGTTCCATCCACTTGCCTAAGAATTTCATGAATTCATTGGTTTTAATAGCCGAGTAGTACTCCACTGTGTAAAAGTACCACATTTTCTGTATCCATTCCTCTGTTGAGGGACATCTGAGTTCTTTCCAGCTTCTGGCTACTATAAATAAGGCTGCTATGAACATAGTGGAGCATGTGTCCTTATTAAGTGTAGGAGCATATTCTGGGTATATGCCCAGGAGTGATATAGCTGGGTCCTCAAGTAGTGCTATGTCCAATTTTCTGAGGAACTGCAAAATTGATTTCCACAGTGGTTTTACCAGCTTGCAATCCCACCAGCAATGGAGGAGTGATCCTCTTTCTCCACATCCTTTCCAGTATCTGCTGTCCCCTGAGTTGTTGATCTTGGCTATTCTGACTGGTGTGAGGTGGAATCTCAGGGTTGTTTTGATTTGCATTTCCCTGATGATTATGAATGTTGTACATTTCTTTAGGTATTTCTCAGCCATCCTCCAGTATTCCTCAGTTGACAATTCTTTGTTTAGCTCTGTACCCCTTTTTAAAATAGGGTTATTTGCTTCTCTGGAGTCTAACTTCTAGAGTTCTTTGTATATATTGGATATTAGACCTCTATTGGACATAGGACTGATAAAGATCTTTTCCAAATCTGTTGGTTGCTGTTTTGTCTCATTGACAGTGTCCTTTGCCTTACAGAAGCTTTATAATTATATGAGGTCCCATTTGTCAATTCTTGATCTTAGAGCATAAGCTATTGGTGTTCTATTCAGGAAAATTTCCCCTATGTCCATGTGATCCAGGTTCTTCTCCACTTTCTCTTCTATTAGATTTGGTGTATCTGGTTTTATGTGGAGGTCCTTGATCCACTTGGATTTGAGCTTTGTACAGGGACATATGAATGGAATAATTTACATCTTCCTACATGTTAACTGCCAGTTGAACAAGCAGCATTTGTTGAAGATGCTGTCTTTTTTCCACTGGATGGTTTTAGCTTCTTTGTCAAGGATCAAGTGACCATAGGTGTGTGGGTTCATTTTTGGGTCTTCAATTCTATTTCATTAATCTACCTGCCTGTCATTGTAACAATATTGTGCACTTTTTATCACTATTGCTCTGTAGTATAGTTTGAGGTCAGGGATGGTGATTGTAGAGAATAATTTTCAGTATTCTGTGTTTTTTGTTATTCCAGATAAATTTGGAACTTGCTCTTTTTAACTCTATGAAGAATTGAGTTGGAATTTTGATGGGAATTGCATTGAATCTGTAGATTGCTTTAGGCAAGATGGCCATTTTTACTATATTAACCCTGCCAATCCATGGGCATGGGAGGTCTTTCCATCTTCTGAGATCTTCAATTTCTTTCTTCAGAGACTTGAAGTTCTTGTCATACAGATCTTTCACTTGCTTGGTTAAAGTCACACCAAGGTATTTTATATTATTTATGACTATTGTGAAATGTGTTGTTTCCCTAATTTCTTTCTCAGCCTCTTTATCCTTTGAGTATAGGAAGGCTAATGATTTGTTTGAGTTAATTTTATATCCAGCCACTTTGCTGAAGTTATCAGCTGTAGGAGTTCTCTGGTAGAATTTTTGGGGTCACTTAAGTATACTATCATATCATCTGCAAATAGTGATACTTTGACTTCTTCCTTTCCAATTTGTATCGCTTTGACCTCCTTTTGTTGTCTAATTGCTCTGGCTAGGACTTTGAGTACTATATCGAACAGGTATGAAGAGAATGGACAGCCTTATCTAGTTCCTGATTTCAGTAGGATTGCTTCAAGTTTCTCTCCATTTAATTTGATGTTGGCTACTGGTTTGCAGAATATTGTTTTTACTATGTTTAGTTATGGGCCTTGAATTCCTGATCTTTCTAAGACTTTTATCATGAAGTGGTGTTGGATTTCGTCAAATGCTTTCTCAGTGTCAAATGAAATGATCATGTGGCTTTTTTCTTTGAGTTTGTTTATATAGTGGATTACATTGGTGGATTTCCATATATTGAAACATCCCTGCATCCCTGGAATGAAGCCTACATAATCATGGTGGATGATCATTTTGATGTGTTCTTGGATTCGGTTGGCAAGAATTTTATTGACTTTTTTCCACTGATATTTATAAAGAAAATTGGTCTGAAGTTTTCTTTCTTTGTTGGGTCTTTGTGTGGTTTAGGTATCAGAGTAATTGTGGCTTTATAGAACGAATTGGGTAGTGTTCCTTCTGTTTCTATTTTGTGGAGTAGTTTGAAGAGTATTGGTATTAGGTTCTCTGAAGGTCTGATAGAACTCTGCATTGAACCCATCTAGTCCTGTGTTGTTGTTGTTTTTTTTTTTTTTTTTTTTTTTGGTTGGGAGACTATTAATACATATTTTTATTTCTTTAGTGGTTATGGGATTGTTTAGATCATTTATCTGATCTTAATTTAACTTTGTTATTGGTATCTGTCTACAAAATTGTCCATTTCATCTAGATTTTCCAGTTTTGTTGAGTATAGGCTTTTGTAGTAGGATCTGATGTTTTTTTGGATTTCCTCAATATCTGTTATTCATTTCTGAATTTGCTGATTTGGATACTGTCTCTGTGCCCTCTGGTTAGTTTGGCTAAGGATTTATCTATCTTGTTGGTTTTTTTTTTTTTTTCAAAGAAACA
>BDUI01000512.1:91659-106915 GCA_002335545.1 Apodemus speciosus | reverse complement strand
TTTTTTTTTTTTTTTCAAAGAAACAGCTCCTGGTTTGGTTGATTCTTTGTATAGTTCTTTTTGTTTCTACTTGGTTGATTTCAGTCCTGAGTTTGATTATTTCCTGCCATCTACTCCTCTTGGGTGTATTTGCTTTTTTTTTGTTCTAGAGCCTTCAGATGTGCTGTCAAGTTGTTAGTGTGTTCCCTTTCCAGTTTCATTTTGGAGGCACTTCGAGCTATGAATTGTCCTCTTTGCACTGCTTTCATTGAGTCCCATAAGTTTGGGTATGTTGTACCTTTGTTTTCATTAAATTCTAAAAAGTCTTTAATTTCTTTATTTCTTCCTTGACCAAGTTATCATTGAGTAGAATGTTGTTCAGTTTCCATGTGTATGTGGGGTTTCTATTGTTTTTGTTGTTATTGAAGACCAGCCTTAGTCCATGGTGATCTGATAGGGTGCATGAAATTTTTTCAGTCTTCTTATATCTGCTGAGGTCTGTTTTGTGACTGAGTACATGGTCTATTTTGGAGAAGGTACCATGAGGTGCTGAGAAGAAGGTATATTCTTTTATTTTAGGATAAAATGATCTATAGATATCTGTTAAATCCATTTGGTTCATAACTTCTGTTAGTTTCACTGTTTTTGTTTGTGTTTCCCTGATCTGTCCATTGATGAGAGTGGGATCGTTGAAGTTTCCCCCCACTCATTATTGTGTGAGGTGCAATGTGTGCTTTGAGCTTTAGTAAAGGTTTTTTTTTAATGAATATGGGTGCCCTTGTATTTGGAGCATATATATTCAGAATCGAGAACTCATCTTGTTAGACTTTTACTTTGATGAGTGTGAAGTGTCCTTCCTTATCTTTTTTTTTGATTTCTTTAGGTTGGAAGTCGATTTTTATTTGATATTAGAATGGCTATACCAGCTCGTTTCTTTGGACCATTTACTTAGAAAATTGTTTCTCAGGCTTTTACTCTGAGGTAGTGTCTGTCTTTGTGCCTAAGGTGAGTTTCCTCTATGTACCAAAATGTTGAGTCTTTATGTATATGGTCTGTTTGTATATATTTTTTATTGGAGAATTGAGTCCATTGATATTGAGATATTAAGGAGAAGTGATTGTTGCTTCCTGTTATTTTTGATATTGTAAGTGGAGTTATGTTTGTGTGGCTCTCTTCTTTTTAGTTTATTAAAAGAAGATTAATTTCTTGCTTTTTCTAGTGTGTAGTTTCTCTCCTTTTGTTGGTGTTTTCCATTCATTATCCTTGGAAGGGCTAGATTTGTGGAAAAACATTGTGTAAATTTGTTTTTGCCATGGAATATCTTGGTTTCTCCACCTATGGTAATTGGGAATTTTGCTGGGTATAGTATAGTCTGGGTTAGCATTTGTGTTCCTTTAGGGTCTGTGTGACATCTGCCCTGGATCTTCTGGCTTTCATAGTCTCTGGTGAGAAGTCTGGTGTAATTCTGATAGGTCTGCCTTTATATGATACTTGACCTTTTTCCCTTACTGCTTTTAATATTCTTTCTTTGTTTAGTGCATTTTGTGTTTTAATTATTATGTGACTGGAGGTATTTCTTTTCTGGTCCAATCTATTTGGAGTTCTGTAGGCTTCTTGTATATTCATGGGCATCACTTTCTTTAGGTTAGGGAAATTTTCTTCTATAATTTTGTTGAAGACATTTACTGGCCCTTTAAGTTGTAAATCTTCACTCTTTTATACCTATAATCCTTAGGTTTGGTCCTCTCATTTTGTCCTGGATTTCCTGGATGTTTTGGGTTAGGAGATTTTTGCATTTTGCATTTTCTTGACTGTTTTGTTAATTCTTTCCATGGTATCTTCTGCATCTGAGATTCTCTCTTCTATCTCTTGTATTCTGTTATTGATGCTTGCATCTATGACTCCTGACTTCTTTCCTAGGTTTTCTTCATCCAGAGTTGTTTCTCTTTGTGATTTCTTTATTGTTTCTACCTTCATTTTTAGATCCTTAATTGTTTTGTTCAATTCCTTCACCTGTTTGATTGTGCTTTCCTGTAATTCTTTAAGGGCTTCTACCTGTTTACCTATGTTCTGTATTTCTTTAAGGGAGTTATTTATGTCTTTCTGAAGCACTCTATCAGCATCATGAGGTGTGATTTTAAATCCAAATCTTGCTTTTCCAGTGTGTTGGGGGTATCCAGGACTTGCTGTTGTGGGAGAGCTGGGTTTGGATTATGCTATGTTGCGTTGATTTCTGTTGGTAATGTTCCTGTGTTTGCCTTTCGCCTTCTGGTTATCTCTGGTGTTAGTTGGTCCTGCTGTCTCTGGCTGCTTGTCCCTCCTGTGGGCCTGCAAGCCTGTCTTAGCACCTGTGGTTGACCAGCTCTCCCCTGGCACACAGTGTTGTGGCTCAGTGTAGCTCCTGGGTGCAGATGGAGACTGGAGGGACCCTGTCCCATCTGCTCTGCCCCTCCTGTGTTCCCTGTGCTCCTGGCCATACCAGCCTGCACAGTCGCTGGAGAAAATGGTGGTCTCACCTCCAAACCAGGAGTCAAAGCACTCCCTTCAGACCAGTTCTCCCCTGGCAATATTGGTGCACAGATGGCTGTGGAGCAGCCCAGCTCCTGGGTGCAGGTGGAGCCAGGATGCACCCTGTCGCAGCTGCTCTACCACACCTGTGTTCTCTGCACTCCTGGCTGTACCCTCTTGCACAGCCGCTGGAGAGAAAATGTAAACTTCATTTTTAAAAGAAATCATGATGTGGTGATTCAATCATGATGTGGTGATGTGGTGATTGTCAACAGGATCTAAAATTATTTAGGAGTCATGCCTGTATCTGTGAGGCAGTTTCTAGATTGTGCTAATTTAGGTGGGATGATACAAGCTGAACTTTGGCAGCCCCATGCTGTGGATTGGGATTCTAGACAAAATAAAAAGATTAAAATGCCTCCTCCTGGTCTGAGCTGGTGCCCTGAGCAGACCTTGGTCGCAGTTCTGCACCAAATCCCATAACACCCAGAAGAAGCTTGACTCCCAGTTGTTCTAACATGCCCAGGATCATAGGTGAGGCAGCCATAACATCTGACCCAACACTGGGAGTAACTGGGACCAGCAGGATCCAGGGACACAGGAACCCCCGCCTAACCAATGGCACGGGTTCCTTCCAGTCTGAGCTGGTGCCCAGATCAGACCTTGGTTACTAGCTCTGCACCCAGTCCCACAACACCCAGAGGAAGCTCAACTCCCAGGCTGCTAATAGCAGCCTTATTTATAATAGCTGGAAGAGAAGCTGGAAAGAACCTAGATGTCCCTCAACAGAGGAATGGATACAGAAAATGTGGTACTTTTACACAACGGAGTACTAAAAACTGAGAGTTTTAAAACCAATGAATTCATGAAATTCTTAGGCAAGTGGATGGAACTAGAAAATATCATCCTGAGTGAGGTAACCCAATCACAAAAGAACACACATGATGAGCACTCACTGATAAGTAGATATTAGCCCAAAAGCTCTGAGTACCCAACATACAATTCATAGACCTCACGAAGCTCAAGAAGGAAGACCAATGTGTGGGTACATCTGTCCTTCTTAGAAAGGGAAACAAAATACAGGAGGAAATACAGAAACAAAGTGTGGGGCAGAGAGTGAAAGAAAGGCCATCCAAAGACTGGCCCACCTGGGGATCCATCCCATATACAATTACCAAACCCAGACACTATTGTGGATGCCAAGAAGTGCATGCTGACAGGAACCTGATATAGCTGTCTCCTGAGAGGCTCTGCTAGAGCCTGACAAATACAGAGGTGGGTGCTCTCAGCCAACCATTCGACTGATCACAGGGTCCCCAATGGAGGAGCTAGAGAAAGGACTGAAGGAGCTGAAGGGGTTGGCAACCCCACAGGAAGAACAACAATATGAACCAATCAGACCTCCCCCAGAGTTCCCAGGGACTAAACCACCAACAAAGGAGTACATATGGAAGGACCCATGACTCAAGCCGAATGTGTAGCAGAGGATGGCCTTGTCTGGCATCAATGGGAGGAGAGGTCCTTGGTCCTGTGAAGGCTGAAAACACCCTCATAGAAGAAGGGGAAGGAGGGGAAAGGACAGGGGGATTCTGGAGGGGGGAACCTGGAAAGGGGATAACATTTGAAAGGTATATAAAGAAAATATCCAATAAAAATAATTGGAAAAAAAAAGAAAAAGAAAAGCAAACCAAACAAACAAACAAAAGAGAAAATATTCAATTAAAAAAAATGAAAACATGCCAGAGCATTCAACCTATCTGTTTCTTGGCTGAGGATATGCTATAAGCATCAGCGTCACTCTTGCCATCATGCCTTTCTTCCTAAGAAGGACTGTACCTTCAAACTTCTGTGAGAGGAAATCAGTTCTCCTTAGGTTGCTTTTGTGAGGTGTTGTGTTGTCATAGTAACGATGGAAGTAATTTTTCTTAGCTTCATGTAGTAGGACCATTTTCTCAAGAGTTGGGGTATCAGCCATTCAGAAGTCATAGAGTCCATTGAATTAGTGTTTCAGCGGCTGAGAATCCAGGAAGCTGCTGTAGACCAACTCTGAGTGAGGAGACAGGATTTCAGTCAATTTTTGAGGATTTCCTCAGTAAAGACGTCATAGCCGTGTCAAAATTGTAATCAAATAGTATATTAATGTTAAAAGGCCAATGATACAACTGTGAAATGGTGACATTTAGAGAGTAGTTAACAATGGAAGTAAAAACATACTATGAAGGTGTAGAAAACTGTAAAAAATGAGACTACTATCAACCTAAGTGTGCTTAGTGCTATAAAGGACACCCTAGATCCGTATGTGATATACTGTTAGCAGTTCTACTGTCAGAGGTGTCCAAAGGAGAAGGGCTTCTCCCTTGTGCCACAAGTTGCCCAACAATCACATCACCAGGCAGTACTGCAATTCTAGGTTTCAGCAAGAGTGCGAATGATGAGACCGTCCAAGGAGAGAAACCAGGTGACCAAAGCTTTGTGGAGGAAGGGCTGCTTTAGGTAAGAGCAGAGTTTGGAGGAAGGAGGAACAGCTCCAGAGGGCATAAGAAAATTTGCAGAAGACTCCGAGTTCCCTAATGACCTTAATTGTCTCTGGAGTACGCTACCTAACACCCTAGGGTGCATTCTTCAACAGCAAAGATGTTTATGTAAGATCATAGATTTAAATAGTGGGAAGGAATAGATATTTCTGGAAAGCAAATTTTAGGCTAAGCTGCCCTGATATGAAAATGTAAACCTGGAACATTTTGCGTGCTAGTGTGACATGGTAGAAAATTCCGTGCCTGACCACCTATGAAGAGTTGCTGTGGACATAACAGGCATTGTAATATGCTTCAACTTGTGGATTTTGATATAAATAATAAATCTATATTTAAGCTAAAAAAAGAAGTAGTCCATAGATTAGCTTTAGGTATGCATTTAAGGTATATTTGCAGCACAAATGAACTCTGGGCCTTAACACTCTCCTATCACGCATCTACCTTATTACACATACGCCAAGACTGCAAAGCATTTGGATTAAAATGCAAAGCTACTTGTGTGCAAGTAGTTTGAATGAGGGCTATTTAACCTCCGTTCCTTCTGTGTTGTGTCACAGCCTCTGGAGCACTGACCAACACAATCCAACTTTACGTAGGTATTAGGTCGTTTTTCAGCTTTATACTTTGATGACTCCAGGCCTTCTGGGGAAGATGGTGTTGGCATTCTCAGCCCCTCTGCTCTTGCCTTTTTCCTTCTCAACTGAGGTAGACATTGTGAGGATCAGGTGTCCTTTGTGTTCAGAGACGCTGCACATGGAGTCAGGCAGAGGGGAATGTTTTCCTGATGATCTCAGGATAATCAAAGGGACCATTATGATGGCAATTATACTCCTAGGTCATTTGCTCTTCCATGACTTTGTTCCATAACTCAATCTTGTAAATGCTTAAAGTAGAACATTCTTGTGCTTTTGTACTAAAAGTACTAGGGGGAAATGTATGTTTTCTTCTTAAGAAAACACCCACATCTGGCATCCTGTTTGATGAATGTTTTATGATCATTGTAAGTTCAATAGAGAGGGAGAAGTCATTCAGGTATTATTATGCATAACTCACTACTAGCAGTAACATATGTCTGGGCTGGTCATTAACTGTTTGCTTTTTAATCTATTCTGTGTCTGTCCTTCCTGCTCTGCTTTGCACCCAGGAAACCCTAATGGTCCCGGGTCCCTCTGGTCAACTTACATTCCCTTTCTTGGTCCTCATAGCCTCAGGGGGTGGCTGGTGTTTGCTGCTTTGGTACTAAGCAGTTTCTTCTCACCATATAACATTTGGTTTTCCCGCTCTGCTTTTGTGAAGATATCCTAGTTGTAAATCCTCTCTACAAACTCTGTGGTATAGTCTCTGTTTTTCTCATCCAACCAGGTCCAGTAAAATGTTTAAATACACACACACACACACACACACACACACACACACACACACACACACAATACATGTCAGTGTTTAGTGCCAAGAAATAGAGCACACTTTAGCTTTCAAGTTATAAGATTATTTTCCTGGAAGAATGTTAGATTATGTCCGAGGAAGCAAGGGATCCAGATCTTTTTAGGATGTTTTGTCTGCATATTAAATATAAAAAGTGAACAAAATTGGCTCAACCAAAAAAGGACTTTATTCTTTGATATGACGAGTGTGAAGAATAGCAACTGTGGATCTTTGTTCAGGCTCTTACAACATCAGGGCTTGAGGTTGGCATCTCCATCTTTCCTTTACGAGATGGATAATGAAGCAGCTCCATCCTCAGGCTCAAAGCAGGAAAGAAGAAAGTAAAGGAGGGAGTGGAGCAGAGAAAGAAGGAAGAAAGAGGGAACGAGGGAGGGGAGAAGATGAAGGAAGGTGATGTAACTTTTGTCAGGGAGGCAAAGACATCATAGCTGATTCTTCTTATGTCCTCACAACTGGATCCCAAGGTCACCTATTCCCAGCTATCAGGGAATCCGAGAACACGGTAGACAAGAGTGCCATGATGGATATAACAAAGAAATGGAATAGAAGACTCTCTGCTTTTATGCTGTTGCAGAGTTTCATTGCCTCTGTACTTTGTGTGTGAACTAATTATATCTCCAAATTATCACAAAAATTCAACAATTATTCTTAGTCTGACTTATTTTCCGGAGCCCATATGAATATTAAGAACTTGGAGCCGGGCGTGGTGGCGCAYGCCTGTAATCCCAGCACTTGGGAGGCAGAGGCAGGYRGATTTCTGAGTTCGAGGCCAGCCTGGTCTACAGAGTGAGTTCCAGGACAGCCAGGACTACACAGAGAAACCCTTTCTCGGAAAAAAAAAAAAAAAAAGAACTTGGTGGGGGGCAGGTGTCTTACCAACATCATAGGCATTTAGCACCCACCAGTTAACCTTGCCCTTCCATACAAGATTATCATTCCCAAGGAAGGCATCTTTGCTGTGAAGTAGAGCTGCAGAGCCTGGGTAAAGGTTTTGGATGTCTCTTTCTCACATAACCAGATCTCAACAAGGAAGAGAGTTATAAGCTGCAGCAGGTATCCAGAGGAGGCCAGGATTGCTGGTTGTGAATGTCAATCATTTGGATGGAAACATATACTTCAAAATTCTGACTCTTTAATCACGGAGCATTCTACTGTCTGCCTGATGCAAGATGTTTGTGAACCAACCAAGTATTAAACCAAAGCAACCAATAATTAAAATAAAAGTTAAAAATTGATTTCCATGTCCTTCCTCTTAGCCCTTTTAACTCTTGCGAGCAGCTGCGAACCCAGTGTGATAATGGTTGCCAGATGTCATTTCTTGGAAATGGGGATTGTCTGCTACTGGGGGAGGGGACAGGGTACATTATAAAATGTATTTCTTGTTCAAAGTCATAGTTAAGGGGAAGAATGTTTTAACGAAGCTGAATTACTTAACAAAAACAACTGAGGAGAAAATCAGGGCCGCCTACGTTTCGTG
Source organism: Apodemus speciosus (assembly GCA_002335545.1). Taxonomy (NCBI): domain Eukaryota; kingdom Metazoa; phylum Chordata; class Mammalia; order Rodentia; family Muridae; genus Apodemus; species Apodemus speciosus. Next base: position 98,971 of record BDUI01000512.1, on the reverse strand, counting down.
TCCAATATAAGTAATTAGAAATATCTGTGGTTTGAACATCAGATGTAGAGGCCTGTTGGTTTCTAAGCCTCCACCTGGCACACCAGTGCTGCTATGGGCCCTTTGCCACAGGACTCTGAGAAGATTGCAGGGTGTGAGGATGTAAAACTACCATGTCCTTGCGGTCACACTGGAATTGGATGCTTTCAGTAAAAAACATCCCTTCCAGCAAATGAGCCTTTGGTGGTCATTTCACACCAAGGCTCTATCTTCTAAGTTCGGTCTTGAATTAATTGTCACTTAGGAGCCCTAAGACTAAAGACTAAATCTTTGGTTGAAAGTGATTTGGGGACCTTATCCATCTTCATTCTTTTAAACAGGATTTGAACTGGGATTTCTGCTTCTTTCCTCACCCACCACAAAGTGTTTTCTACTTGGCATCCTGGATGCTCTTTTAAAATGTGCGTTCAATGCGATCACTTCACACAAAAAAACTCACCCATGGCTCCCCCCTGCTCTTAAACAGAATTCAGACAGTTCTGTGTCCTAAAATGGATCCCAGTTTATTCACCAACCGTATTTTGTATTCTCTCCCTCCTCAGTGGGATCTTTTTCCTTCCGAATCACACCTACCTGCCTTATCCCATCCTAACATCTTCCTTCCTGCCACGTTCTCTCTGTGAAGTTCCACACTTGTGCTGTCTTGTCTTGGTGTGTTCCCTCTTATCACCCAGAAATCCATCCTCTCATGGTAGCTGTGTTGGGCAACACCATCTAGGGAGCCCTCTCTCACAGTGTTAGTCCTGCCTCCTGTCATCACCAGAGATTCTGCTCTTCAGTGTTTCCTAGCGTTTGATTTGTTTCACTCTTCTGGAATGGAGACCCAACACACAAGCTGACCTCTCTCTCCGGTTCACTGAGATTTACTTCTGACACCAAGAATAGGAGATAGTGTTCTAGGGCTCATCATAGCTCTATGCAGAGGAGTTGTAGATGCTGAAGACCCTTGGGTGTGGCCCAGGGATGTGAAAGAGCAATGGGCTGAAGTAGTTCCAGTTGGCGAATAGGTAAAGGTCTTGACACTGCTGATGTTTTAAAGTGATATTTCAACTAGACTGTTTCCTTACAGTGCTTTTAGGGACAAAGTCAAATATTTTGTTATGCTTTGCCACTTATCTTGAAACCAAAGTGGTTGAGAATTTTAACTATAATGTGATCTTTATCAGTCATCTGAATGAATGAATTACAGAAGGAAAGAAATAAAGCACTCTTCAACACTATACATACATATATATTATATATGTATAATATATATATATATATATATAATATATATGTATATGAAATGATGATGAGGTTGGTGGGTCCAGGAGGGCACACAGCCTCTAATGGACAAATCTGTACTTCTACACACACAATAGGATTTTATCTGGAATTGGGCAGGTATCAGGCAGAAGTTATGCTCTAGACCTGTGCACTGTTGAAAACACCAAATGGCTTTTATTTCCAGGGCTCATGGGTCATTGCTCTGTTATTGATTAGCCTTCAGAACGATGTTCATCTAACTCCTGCACATATGCCTCAGCAGACTCCTCTGATATCTGCTCTCAGACACTCTGAGGATATCCATCAGGACAAGGGAGGATTAATATTGATCTCAGGTATTCTGTCTTTATGGACCATGTTTATATCATTATGTACCTCCCAGTGTAATTATAACAAATTTATTGAAATCTTTGTTGTGTACAAAACTTGTTTCCAATTAACCCTTATTACAGACTATGTACTTGCTAGAATCTACATTTCATTGATTACCACTGGAAGGATGAAACAGATCTAATGGCATCCCTAGGTAGAGGACAACAGTGATAATGACATTGATGATATGCCAGTGACATAGACCAGTCAATGTAAACTTATCAACAGTTATTATATATCAGGTACATTATATATATAATTATACATGTTGTTATATTTATTCATTATATTATCATATGCATACATTATATATACATATTATATATACATATAAGTACACACACAATATAGAGATACATAATAGATGTATATAAACATAATGTGTACATATGCTATTTGTGTGTTTTAGTTCATCTCATTCTTACATCTAGTAAATGAATGTTATAATTCTATTTTATAATAATAAAGGAAAATAAAACTGAGACACAGAAGTTAAATGGGTAATGTGCCCTGTGCAGGTAAGTTTACAGCTCTGAGTCCACCCTGATGGACACAAGGCAGCCAGTGTGGAGAAGCGGCTGTGAAGGGAACCTTTCCTGTGCAGGGCATGTGTTTCTCACCTCTGAGCACATGGCCACACGGGACAGCACACTCACTGTGCAGAACTGTGACTTCTTTAGGAAGAAAACAGATAATCTGCAGAATCTGTCAACGCAGAAGTCCTGACTGAATGTCACTCTGTGGCCTAAGCAACATACTGATTTCTCTTGTAAATGAACTCAATACTTTCGTACGTAGCTTTTTCCTATCAAGAAAAACTAGGTTTATGTCAAAATCAAAATGCTAGATTTTAGGTAGATAATAAAATAGCTATGCCAGATTTCTCTCCATTCTCCTTTGCCCCTTCAGAATGTTCTCTTTCTGTTTCCTGGAGTCACAAACATCTGTTTTTGACCATCCAGCTAATTGGGCTCCATTGAGTGTTCTAATGAGGGCAGAGTGAGCGAGGGAACGATTTAATGCCCACAGAAAAGCATGTTTCTAATTGTATATCCGGTGAAGGTGGAAAGGTTAAAGTAATGAGCTGCTCGAGAGTTCTGGCCAGAGAGCGAGGGCTTTGTTGTTTCACATTTCATCTCTGTTATTGTCACTGAGACCCGCTCTTATTTCCACCCTGGCATTGATTGCCAAGAGGCACTGCTATTACGTTCCATTATCATGCCAATTCTGAAGGAGGTCGGTCTGTTCTTACCATGCAGTGACAGTGTGCAGGCAACCATAATCACCCTGCTCTCCGCTGCATTCCTCAACATCTTGTCTACAGCTGTGAAGGGCGGCATTAGTGCCAATTAATCTGGGACAGGTTTACTGAAGGAAAGATGCAGTCCGGTTTGAAAGGGATAGTCCTCGAGTTTTCCAAGTGGCATTTTGAAAGAAGGAACTTTAGCTGAAAGAAGCATTCATTGTGAAGAGACTCTTGCTTTTAAGTCGCACAGAGATGGACACCTCTGGATAGCTCTAACCCCCCCTGCATTCTCCAGAAAACATAGAGGCAGAGTCCAAATCAAAGAAATACATTTAATGTCTGTAACTCAAGGTATTTCAGAGAATGAGTAAAAACTTTATAGAAATGCTCTTTGGTTGAGTGGCACTTAAGTTAGTGATCAGGGATGATAAAGGCCGTTCTAGCAACGGAGGACTCCATTGCTGTGAGTACTTGAGTCCTGGCGTTGCGGAGTGACCTTTACTTTCATGGTTGATGGATAGCTTGTATTTTTAAAGTGTCACAAGATAAAAATATTTAAATTTTCTGCTTTAGAACTCAAAATTCAGTATTAAAAAGGAAAATTAATCCATTCTGTATGCTTAACTCCTCTCCTCCCTGATCATGTGGTTTTAGGGTTTCAAAGTAACACACTGAAGATTGAGTGACTCAGTTAGTTGGTTTAAGATTAAAGTATAATATTAATTCTGATATTTGAGTATCTGCTTGACACACAAGATTGCTTTCCACACCCCTACATATAACAATATTTCGATGCTCTGGTCTCTTCTTTAAAACAAGGTATACATTTCTGTATGATTTATCCTCAGCTTCCTGGCTGTTCATCACTATCTTTCTTTCTTTGTTTAAAAATTTATCTAATTTTTATGTTAGAGTGTCTTGTATGCTTGATTGTCTGTGTGCCACATTTGTGCCTTGAACCTGGGGAGATTAAAAGAGGTTGTCCAATCTTCTGAAACCGGAATTATGGACTGTTGTGAGCTGTCTTGTAGGTCTGAGAATGGAACTCAGGCTCTCTGCGAGAAAGCAAATGCTCCTAATCATTGAGCCATCTCTCCAGCTCACAACACCATCGTTAGATAAATTAGAATTTCTACCATGGTTCGAATGCTATGAAAGTTGCTCTCACATTATATTGCTTTGAGAATAATCAAAGAAAAACACAACGTGTATTTTATACAGGCAAAATTTTCCTATTTATTCATTCATTCATTCATTCATTCACTTTACATCCCAATCACACCCCTCCCCTCTCCTCTCAGTCTCCCCTTACATAGCCCCTCCCCCATCCCCTTCCTTCTCTTTTGAGAAGCAGGAGGTCTCTTTGGGGTACCAACCTACCCTGGTACCTCACTGCAGGACTAGGAACATCCTCTCCTACTGAGGTCAGACAAGGCAGCCCAGATAGAGGAACAGAATCCACAGGCAGGCAACAGAGTCAGGGTAAGCTGCCACTCCAGTTGTTGGGGGACGCCTGAAGACCAAGTTGCACATCTACGTATGTGTACAACTACATATGTTGCACATTGCATATGTGTGATGGGCCAAAGTCCAGCCCGTGTATGCTCTTTGGTTGGTGGTTCTGTCTCTGGGAGCCTCCAAGGGTCCAGGTTAGTTGACTCTGTTGGTCTTCTTGTGGCAGCCCTGTCCTTCGGGTCCCTCATTCCTTTCTCCAACCCTTCCACAAGACTTCTAGAGCCCCATCTAATGTGGGTCTCTGCATCATTTTCAGTCAGCTGCTGGGTGGAGCCTCCCAGAGGACAGAGGACAGTTATGCTAGGATCCTGCCTGCAAGCATAATGGAGTACCAATAGTGTCAGGTATTGGTTCTTGCCCATGAGATGAGTCTTAAATTTGGGCTGGTCATTGGTTAGCCACCCTCTCAGCCTCTGTTCCATATTTGTCTCTGTACTTGTAGGCAGGACAGACTTTGGGTCAAAGATTTTATGGTGTGTTGGTGTCTTTATCCTTTCATTAGGAGTCCTGACTGGAGGACTATAGGAGGTGGCCACATCAGACTCCATTTTCCCCACTGTTAGGAGCCATGCTCCCAGACTCCCTGATGCCTCTTCCCTCCCAGGTCTCTGGCATGTTCTAGAGATGACTCCTCTCTCTGATCCAGACAGAATTTTTAATTAAAAATACTTGTCACACAAGTTGGTTGAACTCACAGATATGGAATGGCTAGATATGGATGGCATCTATTCCTTGGCGTATCTGCCATTGTCTCATCTGGTCACTTTTTCAGTCAGTTTCCCGGGATTTTCGTGTTTCTTTAATCAGCTTGGGCTTCTTTCAGCATCTTGACCTTCTTCAGTCAGGCCTTGTTTCTGCCTCTGAGGCTTTATCCTTTCAAGTAATTCCCCCTCTCAAGTGATTCTCATTCCCAGGTCTTAGCATCTTCCTCTTACCTGTTTTGCTGGCTCGTTTTGTCAACTTGACACAAATTGAGAGGACCTCAATTGAGGAATTGCCCATCCATTAGACTGGCTTGTGAGTATATCAGTGGGACTATTTTTTATTATTAACGATTGATGTGGGAGGGCCTAGCCCTTTTGGGCAGTTGGCTTTTCCATGTATAAAATGACTAGCTTCATGTGACCCCAAGAACAAGTCAGTAGACAGAAATCCTCCATGGTTATGTTTTAGGCTCAGGTTCTGTCTCCAGGTTCTTGCCTTGACTTCTCTCAATGGTGAACTGTTATGGGAATGTGTAAGCCAAATAAACCCTTTGTTCCACAAATTGTTAGTCATCATGGTATTTTAATCACAGAAAAACAAAAAACAAACAAACAACATCAAAAACGAGGWCACCTGGAACGAGAGATCTTTGCTTGAGGAGTTGCCTCCATCACACTGCTAGGGGGTGACACTCGGCCCATTGTATGAACCACCCCTAGGCAGATGGAGAAAGCAAGATGGGCAAGCCAAGGAGAGCAAGCCAGTAAGCAACTCACTTAATTTCCTGCCTCCAGGTTCCTGCTTGAATTCCTGCCTTGACTTCTCTTAGTAAAGGACTGTCTTGCTGAAGTGTTAGCCTAATAAACTGTTATCTCTTCCAGGTTGCTTTGTTCATGGTGTTTATCATCAAAACTCAAACTAGACCAGGAACTGATACTAGGAAAGCAGTGTAGTGCTTTGAGAGAGATGAACATGTCTAGGGGAAGATTGTGGAATCCTCTGGGATTCAGGCTGGAAAGGCCAATTCTCAGAGCTTCCTGCACTCTTAGGGGAACTTGGAAGACATGCATATCAGAGGAAGAGCAGACAATTGAACCTTGATTTGTAAAGTTTCAGAGAGAAGCAGAGATTTCTAGCAGGGCTTGTTAGTACAAATTTAGGTGATAATTTTTCCTCTAACCTGGCTAGCTCTCAAATAATTGAGACAGAGACTATTAGATTTATTTGACAAGTTTTAAGGCCCAATATCTGAGAAACCAACAACAAAAAAAACCTTTTTAAACCTTTGCTGTTAACATGGTGCTTCTTATGAAATTCTGAAGCTTTTGGCACATTTCCTATTAATAGTTGATCTATTTAATCATCATCTTGTGCTAGAGGTCTGGTAGATTTGGATGAGTTCTGATATGTGTTATAAACAATGGATGATTTCTAGTTCTGATTGCTTGTTGCAGTTAAATAAATTTGTGAAGTTAACTTGGAATCATCCCAAATAAGGTCAGGAGTTTCTATATGCCAAACAACCTCTTCTGCATATTGAGAGTTAGTTACTATGTTAAGAGATTTTGGAAAACCTAATAATATAAGAATTACATATAACTCTGATTTTTGAACTGAATCATAAGGTCTCTGAGCCATTTTATTTGTATTTTTATGACATATAGTCTGTTTTTTTCTGATGTATTTTCATCAGTATAAAGTGCAGGGGCTCCAGAAATTGGAGTCCATTTTATTTATGAGGGAGAATCCAATTAGTTCCTTTTATAAGTTGAAGACACTTGTATTTTGGATTTTTGTTGTTACTTTCAAAAAAGTATTGGAATCTCTTTGCCAATCTTCATTTTCTGCCCACAATGAGGCAATCTCAGCATTAGTAAAGGGCACCACAATCTCTGCTGGATCTATTCCTGTTAATTGATGAAGTCTCATATTCCCTTTAAGATTCAATTCATAAACCTTTTCTATATAGGTCTTTAATTTTTATTCTGTTTGTGAGCTAAAAAAATATCCATTCTAAGATACTGTCTTCTTTCTTTTTTTTTTATTGGATATATTCTTTATTTACATTTCATTTCCCTTTTTCTGGATTCCCCACCCCCCAGATGTCCCATATGTCTTTTTCCCTCCCCCGGTTCCCCCATTCACCCCTTCCCACTTCCCTGTTCTGGT
>BDUI01000512.1:22467-42601 GCA_002335545.1 Apodemus speciosus | reverse complement strand
GGTTGTGCCCACCCACCACTAGTTGGTGACTCCTCTCAGCCCTTCTCATGAATATTGTGGTACTCTGTCTCTGGGATTGACAGCTTGGTTGGAGTAGGTAACACAATTCGTGTTTTGTCTAAGTGGAAAGAGTTGACTGTCAGAGCAGAGTGGTAGCTGTCAGAGGAGCCTGACACTTAGAACCATCCAAAGGGTAAATTAGTGTGGCTCTGCTGAAGGTCCCACGTCTGCACCCAGCTGCTTGCTCCTCATTCATCCCTATCTCCACCTCCTAGTCGCCAAGGGTGTGGGAAATTGAAAAATCAATCCAGCATCTATTCATTACACTTCCCTGCTAGGAGTCCTTGAAAATGTCTGCCTAGTTTTGGCTGAACATAAAGCAGTTGTGCTCTGCCTCTACCAACACCTTCTTTCTTCTGAGTTCAGCAAGCAAGCTTTGGAGGCCAAGATGAAGCGAAAGGATGTAGGTAATATCCAGGCTCAAGACAGCAGCAGGATAGGTGAGAATCAGCAGGAGCTACAGTGATTCTTGTACCACTCTTGATCAACCAAGTCCAGGTTGGCTGAAAGAGGCTGGGGTCATTAGTCACCTGCTTCCCAGGTAAGTCACTGCTTGAGCAATCTGGGACACTGCTCATGTACACAAAAGTTGGAACTGTCTTAGTTTCAGGATTGGTAAATCACTGCCCWACTGTCAATCTGGTGGTAGCTTTTCCTCCTACTCCATGAAGATGGGCTCACACCAAATCTAATGTGTGGGACCAGGGTTCTGGCAGCAGGCATGAGGGCAACCCAGATGCCACTCTCTGAGGTTGGAGCCATGGAAGCACAAATGATTAAAAATTGCTCTCTGAGAAGTTTCCTGGCAATGCTGTTGCCCTGGGTCCCAAAGCCTGTCAGCCTGGATCTTTTCCAAAGGGAAAGAAGCACCTCCCAAGCCAGCCAGRCACTTCATACGTTATYGAGACTCTCACGTGGTACTCCATCAGTGTCTCAGAAGCCTCCACCTAACTTGAAATAAATATCAGGGTGGGTAGTGGAGACGGAACCAAGCCTTGGGTAAGCCTTAAGTAATGGCCCCGCAATTGATCAGCACCAGGGCTTGAATCACCTCTTTTGACAGCTTGGCCTCAGACTCTAGGATGCTTATGTCTGATGACCAGAGTGCTCACCTCCTAAAGTCAGAGTGAAGGCGCAGGCATGAAAGAACCCTCCAGAGATGACTGTGCCTACCAGCTGTCATCAAACTGCTTCCACAGGAGCTGACATTTCTCCATGCCACAGCACCAAGACCTCTACTCTGTCCCCAGATAGCCTCACTAAGTGTCTTGCCCTTGATAATCTGTTTACCTCAAGTCTAAAATAAGTACAGTTTCCAGTGAATTTGTCCTGGTTATTTTAAAATAACAATGAGAATCATTACTTCCGATCTTGAATTTAGGAGTGACTGGACTCTGCTGGTGGCTGTACTGTGTTTTGGCATATGGTGGTTGAAGTTGGCATCCTGGAGAAGACCTTTACTCATAGCCCCAGTCCCTGGCCTTGGGAACGTCAGAGCTGGGGTTCTTCAAGTCTAACTTCATGTGATCCCACATGGCGGCTCCAGGGCAGTTGACATGGCAGATCAAATGTCTGTCTCAAGACAGACCAGAAAAAAGTGGCATGACCTTTGCTTCCTCAGCCCTGAAGTTCACATAGCATCACTTTTGATTCCTTTTGCCCACTGAGGTACCCTCCAAGCCCCTCTCAGGGTCTGAGGGAGGGGAATAGACTTGTTTACCTCATGATAACTGACTGCAAAAAATGTCACGCTGACCTTAGTCCCTTCTACCCCTGCTCTCTCCACCTGAAACACTGTGTCTGACTCTGTGGCCCATATCCCACCTCCTGTGTAGATCTTCTCCAGGAGCCTCCAGAACCTCTCCATGCTGTGTTACAGGACACATGGGTCTCAGTGCTTATGAACAGTTTTCTCTGCTTTTTTTCATATAACCCATTATTTTATATAAATATAAAACCATTACAAAGATAAGAGAAGTAGCAAAACCTGGAGGAAATGCTAAGACATTGGTCATGGGTCTGGGATTACGGGTAGCCATTTCCTCCTTTTATTCTGAAAATTTCACATAGTATAATCAAAAAAATAATTTCTGAAAAAGATTCTTTTGGGGAACTGATTTTGCACTTAGCTTCACAAGACTCTAYTCAATCCCCAGTACCATAAACAAACCACAACAACCACAAAATATAGCTAGTAAATGCTTATTGTGAATCCACAGGATGCAGCTATGCAAATTCTTGTTCCCCTAAACGAACACGTCATCTTTAACTCCAAAATTCATTTTATAAAAAGATGGAAACACACACACACACACACACACACACACACACACACACACACACACACACACACACCAGTCCTAAAATGAAGACAGACTCCTTCCCTACTTGTACATTGAAATTGGAGCAATCCTGGGCTTTTACTACCTAGTGGTAACTGTTAAAAGAGACAATGGAGTCAAAGCTAGCAGCCCTGTGTTTTCTCTTCAGATCCAGGTCATATCTTTGTCCTATGATTTTTCTAGGCAGTAGCAATGAAGACTGGGGTTGCATCAGCTGGACTGAGAAGCTCTGGATATGGGCACAGTTGACAATGGATTGTGTTATGGCTTTTGTAGAAATCAGAAAATTAGCAAATGCCCTTTCAAAGTCTTCTGTGGGAGTTAACGTGGATGTGTGCATATAAGGGCAAAGAGGACACTTGCTTTTCTGTCAGATGTTGAGCTATAGATATTGGATGATATGGAGGTCAAGCAAGTGTGATACACTGATGTATGTGCCCAAGTCTGCTCAGTGACTCTCATACTCGAAAATTTTATCAGTTTGTTCAAAATGTGCATTGTTGCTGCTACACCAGGATTTTCTGGACTAGAGAGATCAGAATTGGATCCTGAGTGTAGTTTACAATGAACCTTCTGGATAATTTTTTGGGTATCACTCTCCTRTTTCTGCATGATAAGSTGTGCTCTCATAATTAGGCTAGTTTGCCAAATACATTTCCCTGGACCTACTGTGTGRTGAGYATGGTACTGGACTAGCCACACATAGTTCTCTCTAAGCTTCTCTTTAAGTTTAGGAGGCCATATTCCTGCCTCCTTCTCATCCTGGAGAGCAGGAAGCTCTGAGTAGTGGGGGAATATGTGTGCTCATTCGCCTGAATATAGAGTAAGGATCTGAAGCCATGCCAGGGGAGTTTGACAACAGAGGCTCCTATGCGTCTCCAGGATAATTACTCACATGGTTCTGAAATGGGTCAATATGCCAAATAGGTCTTGACAACTAGATCTTTCTTCTCACCATCATTACCACATCTTAGAACGGTGTCCATATAAGGAAGCTCTCTTAAACACCCCACCCAGTTGTAACTTCTGAGGGCCTTTCAGAAGCATGCTTCTTGTTGAGTCAAAGGGTTAAGTTGGGGGTAAGACTTTTGGCTGCTGATTTCTAAAGGAGATAAAAAATCTGGTCCTTGGCACCACAAGTTGGAATACCCATTTCCAGTTGTGAAGTAAAGGGTCCTGGGGAGAGTGGCAGAGTAGCAGGACTCAAATCCTTCCTCTTCAACAATGGTCAGAAATCCTGTATCTTTCTCAGAGAAAATCTTAGCTATCAGGGAAATCACTGAAGAAGAAAATGAATTCTCAGAATGCTGGATTTCAGTGGGCATGTATTTTGATTAACAATGATGTCCTTGTTCACTTGAAGATGTGGCTGCCGGGGAAAGCACGACTTTCATTGCTCTGCTTGCTAAAAGTGGCAGCTTCCCTCCATTCTTCTGTAGAGCTGAGAATGAATATGTTAATATTGTAACTGGGACACAGGGAAGAGGACACAGACTTTGCTGGTGACTGAACAATTCTGCTATAGAGTTGATGCCAGTGGAATGGAATTCCCTTCCTGGGAGTTTGGCCCAGAATATCTATTTGTCAAATCAATTGGCCCAGTGAAGACAAGGGCCCCTATGAGACTTCAGTTAATAAGAGAGGGCAACACTGTTTTCCAGGCTTGGGGTCATCTTGGAAGATGAAGGCCATGCTGTTAATGAGGGTCTGGCTGGCAGATCCACCTAGCCCTTCAGAGTCCCAGAAATTCCTGATCTCATGCACAAAGCCTCCTTGCTTTGTGAGTGTGCCCTCTGACTTCTCAGGGTGCAAACATTCTAAAGTGTAAGTCTCATTCTCTCTGCTGTCTGAGCTGTATAGGTAACATGTAATTTAAGGTAGATAGTCCAGGGTGGACACAGACACACCCCTATCAAGCCAAGCAGAAGAGCATCAAATAATCTAGAATGGGTGTGTTTGTCTGAGGACACTTGGGACATGGTGGACTAGACAGAGGCACACTTTATAAGAGGCTTGTTTGACTTGGGAGAAGCGAAGATGTCAGGAAGAAAGGGCCAACCCTTTCAAAAGTTTTACCTTCATATTGATCACCTGGCTGAAAACTTCTGACTGCTTCCCATTAATCATGGTACCTCACTAGGGGTCATTACTCAAGCCAACTCTATGCAACTCTTGAGGAGTTCAAGGCCTCATTCAGTACCATGATCAATTAATAATGCCAGCTCTAGGCATATGGGGGTATGACAAACACAAGGAATTTATTTACAGTCTTCTAGAATATAAAGAGTTCCGTTTGAGCTAAGGAAAACCTGCATTGCCAACAAGAGAGAAGTATGATGATTACATGCAATATCGGGTCACTTGCCAGTTGTCGATCTCCAAATGACAAGCACGTGTCATCATGCCCACAGAGCATGAAAATTCATGTCCAAGGAAAGGACATTGGACTTCATTGGACTTCACTCACCTTGTCTCTTTCAGCCTAGACTTCAGGAACAGSAGCACAGTTCTTGCCTTTCTAACATGTTCCAACCTCTGGGGTCACCTCAGGGTCCCTTCCTATCATTCTGTGCCAAGGGCAAAGAAGAAGTCCTTGGGATTCTAATGGGGCCAAATACTAGAAGTCAGATATTTTAGAGACAGAATACAAACTCCACAAAGGTCAGAGCAAAAACTATACATGAAAGCAAATTGTTGTTGGGGCCATTTGCTGACTACCCAGGGTCATATCTCCTGTCACTAGCAGGTTTCAGTAGAAACATCCRAGAGGTTCAAGTCTAAGTGGCTAAGTGCCTTTTTACTTCATTCCTCTGCCTAGGCCTGTCCTTGCCAAGGGAGACACTTCAGTCTTTCTATAAATATGTATAACTATTATGAGTCAATTAAAAGCAAAACAAAGACCTTAAAAATTCTAAAAACTATTGAATGCCAAGGTTAGGTCTAGCCCCTGATGCGTAGCCCAGGGAGGCTCTTGTCCTGTGTTCTTAATGCTAGACCTGGGGTGCCTTGTCTAGCCTTGTTCCAGGGATGGACCTGAGTGAATTGGCAAGGGAATGAAGGAAAGAAAGACAAGCAAGAGAGAAAACTAGGATCATGGAGGAGGTGGTCTCAGCTCTCTGCTAGAGAAACTGTAGCACTGCAGAAGTGCAGTGGAGGCAGGGTTTATGGCATACAATTGGATCAAGGAGACTGGTTTAACTAATCTTGGTAGAAGTAGTCTCTGTAGGAAAACAGTCTTCAGGTTCTGAATATCCGGGCAGGTTGGAGCATGGGGGGGGGTGTGGTGGGGGGGGGGAAGCTATTGCGGACATTTTCTGCACTCATTATCATTCACACATGGGTTCAAGGAAGACTTTGCTACTTCCCTATGAGCCTCACCCTGGTGGCTGGGAAGTGTTGACATTTTCCCATGGGTCTGATGGCCTGCCCATGTCAATAACACATTCTCCGGGATTGACTCACTCAGGGCTTCCTCTGCTCTCCACCCTAGGGTGAGGCTCGAAAGCAGTCTTTGGCATGCAACCAGACAAGATACTATGAAAGAGGATGAAGGCCAAGCTTCATGATCTCCGGYGGATGCTCATTTGTGTTGAGTGTCTGTGGCTATGGGGATCTCTTTTAAGTTTGTGGCTCCAGGGGGATTTGAGAGTAGGTATCCCAACCCTAGTTCTTCCAGTCCACAGCGTCACTTCCCCACATTACTTTAGGAATGACTTTCACAATGGCACTTTTACCTGGAATGGATCAAAGCAATGTAATCAAGGGAACACATCAAGGGGTCCTTTAGGGAAATCTATTGACTGCTACCATCCATTGGGAAACCACAGGAGCAGACTATAGAAGGGACCAGCCAGGAAGAACTGGTTCTAAGCATTGTGTGTCAAACGCCTGCCATGTGCTAGGCTTATTCACATAAAGTATCAATCCCAATTCCAGCTCCAGTTCCTACATCACCCCAGCAAGGAAGGCAGGTATTTCCTTCTACAAATTTAGAGACTGAGTCCTAGAGTCCAAGGGATAATAGGTAAGTCATGGCCAATACATAGGGTCCCATCCATAGGTGTCAAACATGAAAAAAGACCTTGTACAACAGAGTCTTCAGAAAGTGGAAGTGGTTATCATGTGAAGCGCACCTCTATGATTTTTGAGCATTGACTCTACCAGAGATCTTTTTTTCTTTAAGCAACTTCAGGCAAGTACAGTTCAGGGAAGAAGGGTATCATCTTCAAATATCTTCATGCCACTTTGGAACCCAAGTTCTCTTATCCATAATCAACTTTGATTAATTGAGATAGTTCCTCCAATTACCAGTTTTCTCATCAGAAAATGTAGATAAAATGTGACTCTGAGGGCTGGAGAGATAGCTTGGTTGGTCAGATGTCTGCTTAAATACATAAAACCCATGTAAAAACTGGGCAGAGTGGCTCTTGCCTGTAATACTAGTAAGTAAGGCAGAGACAGGAGTATCTCAGGGCCCCACTGGCCATCTGGTCTAGAAGTATCACGTGAGAGATCCTCTTTTAATGAGTGAGGTAAAAAAAAAAAGGTTGAGGAAGACACCTAATGTAGAATTCTGAACTCCATATACACCCCTCCATGCATATGCACACTTGTGCATGCACGAACATATACACACATAGACTCCACTACTCATGCACATATATAAAATGTTATGATGAAAGTTGCATGAATGCACATACAAAATACTCAATGTATGGCAGGTATTTAATGAGAGCAATTGACTTAGCATTGATTATTCTGAAGCTTAATAAATAAGGGAACCAGAAAGGTCACTTGCTTAATGGCATCTGATTAGTTATAGAGCCAGGACTAAATTCTGGCCAGACTCCCTCATACACACACCCCTGAGCCTTTCCCCAAGGAGTCCAGGATAACTGACTTTCACAGCACCTGTCCTGAGTCATCAGGAAACAACTCCCATTTGCCAGCCCTCTGATGGGAAGAGGCAAGGATGGCACATTAGGAATATTTCCTTCCAAAGCAAATACTAAAACATACCACTTCCAAGAACAAACTTCAGTCACTTAAAACACTCACGAACGGGGAGTAACTCCAGAACCTTCGATGCCCAAATTCAGAGCCAGTATGCCTTCCCCCCCACCCCCCACATTTGAACTTATTAGAGGCATTAACCTCAGAGACTTGGAACCCTGTCAGTTTTGTAAATGGTGTTCCTTCTACTGTGGCCAGGCAGGATAATGTAAGGGCATTTTCCTTGATGTCATTTCAGTTTCTGTTTAAGTCTTGGAAATAGTGTTGAATTTGAGCCACACTGTATGTGGGCTGCCACAGGGCTGATTGAGCCTGTGCTGTGGGATCGAGCCCTTGAAGTGTAAATATTTGTCAAAGAAAGATTAACTAGTGAGGCAATATATTCAGGATGATTGCATCTTTCATTAACCCGGTAAGGAAACAGGCTGGAAAGATACACAATTTGCTAAATCACAGTAAGCAGCCATTGAATTTCTAGTTGTTTTTTTTCAGGCACATACATGGGTGCTTTTCACCAATGTATACATATCCCTTTTCCACTCTGTCTTTGTTTATATCAGACTTATGTTTTTGTCCTTTAATAGCTTAAAAGCTACTATGATTTCTCCACATGTAGGTGAATTCAGAAACATAGCTCATGCATTCATTACCTGCATTTTCCTCAGAAATAATAAATGGCATTATTGGAAAACTGATTAGGGAATTAATCCCTTGGAACCAGAGTATCTTAATGAAATGGTACATAGAATAAGTGAATAGCTTCCTCACAGTTCCTGGCTTGGGCAAATGTAAGGCCATTTGCTTAAGAGTACTATCCTGAAGTGGAGGTTTACTTGCATACCCTCGCCGGTTCTCAAAGCAGGTGCAACATCATACTGTGAGCTACCTCCAAAAATGTAACCATTACCAAAGTCCAGTTCSCAAGTCACACCCAAAGGCTTGGTGTTCGCATTTATGATTGCCTAAACTTACTTTGCAGAAGACCATGAATTGCAACAAATCAGATTGTTACAGCCCTGCTCAGGACAGAGCTTGCTGAGGGTGAGGAAAACCCGGTGTCTGTGGTGCTGGACTGACAATTCACTAGACATCATACTTTGGGGGTTGGGGGGCGGGGTAGCAAGATTGCATGGATTATAGTGTCAGGTCAAAATCGTAGATTCTCTGGCTGGGACTTGGGAGGCCAGGGAAATCCCAGAGACTGTGCGGGTCGAACCTTCAAGCTGATGCAGAAGTGGTTACAAGGGAGCCTCTCCTAGGAAGGCAGCAGGGACGATGGGGAGGCTTCATTTCTGGGTACATAGTCACGTCTTGAGAGATGATTGCGAYACTAGGACCCTAGAGTGCAGCCAGTGAGAAGGTTCATAGCCTTGGAGAGAGGCTTCCCATTCCTGAACTTTCCCCTTGGGCAAAAAGACTATTATCAAATTTAGCACGATAACACAGTTTTCACAGAATCGCCGGGAACATTCTCCACTGATGTGGGGGAAAATATTAAAAATCTTGAGTTAGGCTTTTCACAGAGATCAGGACAAAAATCCTACTGAGACTTGACATTTCTTTAGAAAGACTTCCACCGACAGAACTTTCCCCAGAAGTCCCATCAATCATGACCTTCATCAACTACACTGATGAGAATCTGTTCTCTGCTGCTGGCTGTCACAAGCACATGGAATTTTCGGCCCTGAACTTGACAAGAGGGAATTGGTAACTTTGATTCAGTTTCAACACACACTCCTTTGGATCCCTCAAAGGTCGATGGAGGAGAGTGTTCGAAGGGGAAGTAATGAATCTGAACCCAGAATTAGCAGCTCCCTGGGTGATGAGACCCGAGTCCCCCCAAGACTGCTGTTTGCTGCAAAGCATTGCCTTGTGCCATTCCATCACAAGCGCTGCATTTACCGGCCTCTCACAACTGGCCCTCCTGGTTAAGAGGTAAGGTTTTAGGCACTGGGCTGTCAAGGGGTCCTGGTGTCAAGTCCTCTTAGGTCTCCTAGCGGCCAAGGCTTGTCCAGGCCAGGCCCGCTGCTTTTGCAGATCCCGCTCCTGCTACCTGGGATGATCTCCCGCAGGGGGTACGGTGCTGTGCTCCCGCCCCGCCAGAAGGATGCTAAGAGTGATGCTCCTGCAGTCTTACCTGGCCAAGAGAGTCCGATGCGCTCAGGGACCTAAATGGGCCAGCCCCCCAGCTCCGGAAGCCCGTGGCTCAAGCGCTGCGGTGCTTCCCCGGTGGCTCCAGGCAGGCTCCGGGCGCGCGCTCCCCAGGTCCGGCTCGGYGGAGCAACCGGACTGCGGCTGAGTCAGCGCCCGGCGGCGGCGCGGTGAGCCCCGGGCAGCCGCCGAGAGCGGCTGTGAGCAGAGCTGAGGCCGCTCTGGCATTTTAAAGGCGAGACTTGGACGCTGTTCAAGCGGAAACGCAGGGAGAAACTTCGGCCCCCGGTGCAGTGCCGCCTGCTCCAGGAGGGCGCCCAGCCTCTGCAAATGTCTCTCTATAAGGCAGAAGAGCAAAAACCAGACCCCTGAACCAGGAAGCTTCCCTACGCGAGGATTCTTAGAAATCTCTATACAGGTTAGAGATCAGACCAGGAGGACAGTTTGGAAAGTGCTGGATGCAGTTAGGCAAGAGAAAGAAGAAAAAAGAAGACAATGAAGTCTAAGTTATTGAGCCTTGTCTTGGCATGTGTAATGGGTTTAAGCTGGAAACCAGGAGGAAATCGCAGTTTTCAGGGATACGATTGTGTTAGAAAAACCCAAAGTAAAGACAACAGTTACACAGTAGTTCCCACAATGAGCTGGTAGGTCATGCTATAAACACAGCAAACTCACAGTGTTATTGTCAGTAATGTGGATGATAAATCCTCTCCTCACTAATAGGACAATCATAAATATCTGGAAATATAAATTTGCTCTTACAGTAGTCTTGCTTGGGGCTTTGTTGAGGTCCCTTAAGTGAAAGCTGTTTCTTTCTGGTAAAAAGAATGGAACCTATCTCTGCCTTTGGGGAGATCTACCACCCCAAGCTATCCAAAGCAGGAGAATCGATCCTGAGTCTGTGTCAGTCAGTTGTCTAGTAGAGCCCACCACGCAGGAAGGCCAATTCACTTTAAGACAGGCTAAGGAAGGGGAAGGAGTGATTAGAGACTTTGGTGAGATACTAAGCTTTTCCTTTCTAGAGAGTCTTCCTGGGGAGCTGCTTAGGGGGTCATAGCTATGCCATACGGCTCTGCTAAGGTCTGCTTTTCTGAGTTAGAACTCAGAAAATCTAGTGTCCATCATTTCTTCCTCCTTTTTCTTTCTCTTGGATACTGGCCAAAGCTGGGGCGTGCTTTAACCCCTCGCCATGTGACTGCTTGTCCACCATTTGGCCTCTTACAAATGGCATGGGTTTCTCTCTCCTTTTCTCTATCTTCCTCTTCCAAAGCAGCTATTTGTATTTATAGCCTATTTGTCCTGTTTTTAACTCAAATGAAACTTTCCTTAAGCTTCTTTCTAAGTGATTCATTTATTTATTTATTTTTATTAATGGTACTAAGAACCCCCGAGGGAGGGTCCAAATTTCCCAAAAAACATTATCAGGGAACATACACCAGACTCAGGACCCTTCTGTTTTTGGTTGAAGGAACTGAGGACTTTGACTCTATTAGGACACAAGCTTTATTCTTGGACAAGAAAAAGAAGCTCTGTAACCCAATCAAATCCTCTCTGTTTTACATTTCCAGCACAATCATCATCAAATTCCAAATAGAATTTTCTTTGTAACTTGATATGGTGGTTTTAGGGCTCAGTTGGGAAAAGAGAACAATCAGCAAAGTGGGGACAAAGAAGTCTGTGAAGCAGTCCTGCTGGGTACTGCCATGAAGGGATGTGATGATGTGGAGCGTGTGCTGCCTCTTCAGGAGCGCGTTACAGGCCTGAGTGCATCTTACTGTGAGTCTACGAAACAGATAACGGCTCTGCTGCCACTCACAGACAAGTAACTGAAGTAGGCACCAAGGCTGCACAGGTAGAAAAGCGGAGCCAGGGTCTGATGCCCGTGGAATCTGTGCGTTTGTGTTACAGTCCTTAGCTCCACTACAGAGTAACAGTGATTACAGTGGCGTGGCACTGCCCTGGAGCAAGACTGGCTGCCCAGTCAAGTACAAATGCAGGAAAAAGTTCAGGGCTGAAGGCGGTACCTCAGTGAGTGGAACAAATGGACTTTTAAAGTAACCGATATTGGAATAACCATAGTCAAAAGCACGTGCTTTCCACGTAGTTCCCCAAACCCGAATAGATTACACATCGCTCAAATGCTGAATGTAACATCACGACGCAGAATAATGAATGTATAGGTATTTGCCATGAACTTGGGGTTCTGAAAGCCTTTCTACTACATCATAAAGCCATGAAGAAAAATGCCTATGGATATAAGCATTAAAAAGCCAAATGATGTTTATGTTAAAAAGGCATAGTAAACAGAATTGAAGAAAAAGCTGGAAAAATATTTACTATACATGTGACAGGGGGTTACTGAATTTAATTTCGAAAGCAAAACCTTGGTTTTATATATTTTTATTTTATTTTCCTCAAGATCTCACTGGGTGATGCAGGCGGACTTGGGACTTGCTGACTACTCAAGGCGCTCCTTGAAATTGTGATTCTCCTGTTTCAGCCTCCAGCTTGCTAGGATTACAGACATGCGTCACCCTGTTTGGGACCATGAGTTACATTTTAGTGCGAATAGTTTTATTCACTGTGTATCCAAAAGTCAAATTWAAGTGGTGGTTGGTCCTATATCTTCTCTGATATCCCTAGTAGGATAACATAATTTACAAAGGGCATAAAATCATTAAATCAAGAGAGTATTAACCTCCCAGAACTCGGGCTAGAAAAGAGTTGAAGACAATTTCCAACAGAACTTAAACAATAAAGCAAAGCAACCATTCTCTCTGGTGATGCAATAAATATAAATAGGAAAACACAGTCTTTAAGCAAAGCTGGAAATACTTAAAATATCGACAACATCCAGTGCTAACAAAGGATTTGGATAAATTGGCCTGCCTTTATGAGAATGTARATTAGTACAGTATTTCTAGAAAGCAGTTTGTGAAAAACTGCCAAATTGAGCACTTATTCTTCAGAACAGTAAGCCAAGCAAATACATTTTCAGGTGTTTTCCTAAGAATGTCATTTGACTGGCTTGGAGACGCAGCTTGGCGATTAAGAACATTTGCTGCTCTTGAAGAGGGTCCTGTTTCCCAGAGCCCGGATGGYGACTCATAACTGTCAGTAGCTCCACGTCAGGGGGTCTGTTGCCCTTTTCTGGCCTCTCTCTTAACTTCATACACATGGTACACATGAAAGCAAAACACTCATATACATAAATATAAATAAATTAATTAAAAAACTCACTTACCATTAGATGAAACACATACCAGAAATGTTTGTTTTACAAAAAGAATTTATAATAGTGAAAAAAAACTGGACACAATCTAAATGCCCAGATACAAGAACTAGTTAAAAGAGTTAAGTGAGAACGTGCACTGAGACTTTAAATTCATACTGTATTTAAGCGCTTTCTGGGCATTTGTTCATCAAAACAAAATAATCACTCAGTGAGTAGGAAGATACATCTAGCTCTTCCATATTTAAAAGAATACAGGACGGAGAGTTAAGCAATATGTTAGCTTAAGGTACTGCTGTCACTGTCAACTCTAAGGCTTCTCCCTGGACTCCTTGTCTCTCCTCTGCTCACTATCAGTTCATCGCTTCTGTAATTTCATGCTTTTATTCCTCTCCAATTTATAAAATTGGGCAGCACGTAGAGCTTTGTGTAACAGACTCAGTCACCTTAAGAAATTAATTCTGTTGGGTTCCACTTTAAAGATCGCTCCCCGTCACCCACCCCCCACCCCCACAGCTTTACAAACCAAAGTTGGAGCATATACACACAGGTAGAGCACCAGTTAGGATAYGTTGTATGTGCCGTACAACAAAGAGCCCTTAATTCTCAGCATCTGGAAACAATTATCCACCCATGATTCATGTTTGTACATCTATGATGGGTTGGGTGTGCACTGGCTTCATATGGGTAACATCATGTGTGAATTTAGGATGGAGAAGTAGTTTATATCATCAGTGCTTTGGTTTCATGGGAGAGGCAGAATGGATGTGCTCAACTATAGCCTGGCTCATAGAGGTCATAAAGTTGTTGTCAGAGCAAGTCACTTGGCCAAGCAAGAAAATTATCAGCTTCCAAGAAAGCAAAACGGCCCCACACACCCAAGACACTGGGACCAAGGGTTTGGCTTGTGCTAGACAATTGACCACCATGACTATTGATGGAACAAATRCTTTTTCCACATTCTGACATGGTTACATTTTTAAAAGTGGAGGACTGGAGGAGAWGGCTTGTTTGGTAAATTGCTTGTTGTGTAAGCATAAATTCCCGAGTGCATATCCCCAGTGAAAAACAAAAAAGATCCCCAGTGAACCATAAAAAGCCAGGCATGGCTGTCTGCTTCTGTAATCCCAGCCTTGGGGAGGAGGAGATAGGAGGATTCCCAGAGCTGTCCAGCCAGTCTAGCTGCATCAGTTAGTTGGCTGCAGATTCAGTGAAAAGGTCTGTCTCAAAGGATAAAGTGAAAACCAATAAAAAGACACTGATATTGAGCTCTTGTATCCATATGTACCTGTTCACACATGCACACACATCTTGAGTGAGAGCAAGAGAGAAGGAGGATGGAGGAGGAGAGGTAGAGGTAAAGAAAAATTAAGAAGGAAAAGAGTAGAAGGAAAAGGAGGAGGAGGACACTGGGTGGACATTTGTTTAAATTTTGACTACAGTGATCATGAAGATAGGACTCTGGTTGAAATGTGGAATTTGAAGTCAGATATCCCTGGCTATTCTTGCCCTGTAACTAGCTGGATAAATAATCAGTTGCCAAGACATGGTATTTGCTATATTCTAATCACAAAGCAGAAGCAGTTCTTGTAGGATTGGTGGAGAGATGAAATCTGACACCAAAAATTAGTCAGTAAGCAGYGTTGAAGGGTGGGCTCAGACCTCACTGGTAAACTTTACAAAAGGAAGCCTGCTTTTCCTCTGTGTCGACTGCAAACAAATAGTAATTGCTTGCAAAGAGATGTCCAATATTCTTATGAGCTATTCAAGTAAGTAGTTATTTTTACTTGGCAAAATGATGATGTTCTGAAGTGTGTGTCTGGAGGATGCCTGGATCAGGTTGTGTGGCGTGTGCTTCATCTCACCGAGTTGTTAGAAATCAATCTCTAGCTAGAATTTTCTCTCATTGTCAAAGTTCAAAACAAAGGTCATCAGTCTTGGTTTTAACTGAGTAAGTAAGCACTGGGGCTGGTTTCTGTGGGAGCTGAACTTCTTTGTGGCAGTGATTTGAAAGTGCTAAATTGGGTATCAACGTTACTCTAGCATAGACCTTGTTCGTTTTTGCTTGGTCCTCATCATGACTTCGGCTTGTACCCTAGAAATACATTTGAACCCCAGAATTGGGATCCATGGGCTTCCCATGACTTTACAAATATCAATTGCAGCAAGTGCAACATGCATGACAAAGTCACAAAGCAGGCATGCCCTTTTAGCTTCCTGACTCCTAACTCTGTTGAAGGGGTCGTTTGTTATCATAGCAAAACCAAACCTAGCTTATCCTGACTACTGTTCTGGACAATGTGTCCTTTTCAGTTTGTGTTGTGAGTTTCACAAGGATATAGTTGGGGGAAAATAAATGTCTAAACCCTATGGTTCTCATATACACTGGGAATTCTGATTATGACAAGATGCAATGGGTATTGTCGGATGCGGTCAGCAAAAGGGTGGCTCCACAGTAGTACTAAGGGCAGCCAGCAGGGACTTTTAGGTTATGTATGTATATATATATATATCACAGTCTGCTGTGGTCAAGGCTAGCCAAGAAATCACTGTGTAGCTGAGGATGTCTTGAATTTGTGATCCTCTTGCATCTACCTCCCAAGTGTTGGGATTATAGGAATGTGCTACCATGCCCAGTTGATGTGGTTCTTTGGATCAAAGCCAGGGTTTAATAAATGCCAGGCAAGCACTACCAACTGAGCTAATCTCCAGCCCCTCAGGAATCTTGCTAGCCATTTTAAACTATTGGCAGCTCAAAAATCAGCATTTACCCTACATGAACTATTAATATAGTCATGGGGGAGTGTTTACCCTACATGAACTGTCAATGCTATAGATGAAGAGTCCCTTGCTGCCACTCCAGGGTAAGTGTTGATATTCTCAAGTATAGTCATTCAAAGGGGTAGAATGGAATTTCAGCTTTGGTATGGGTTTGGCTATCGTTTTCTGGGTTTCATCCAGGTGGCAGGGTCCTGACTTCCTCGCCCTACAGAAAGGCAGCTGGGTGCCTATGTTTCCAATCTACCCCAACCTTGTAGCTACACGGGGAGCTTATTCAGAGAGACCATTCCACCACAAGGAGTGCAGTTCAGGAAGACAATGCCACCCTGCCTCCAGATCTGGAGTCCTTTTCAGTGTTCTCTCTGTCTTCCCCTGTTTGCTGCCTCTCCTGTGAATACAATTTGAAGGCAACCAGTCTTCCACACAGCAGAAGATAAAGATCTCCAGATCTTTATCTATCCTCTTCTCTGAAGCCCCTTCCTCATTCATGCTTCTGTACTCCTGACAGTTTGTAAGCAATATCCCTGTACTCCACTTTGTTCTGCTCTCTGGGCTTCTACCCAGACTGCTCCCTTCCTCTCTCAATGATTTGTGACCTCCATGATGGTTCTCTTCTAACCAGTCATTCTCTCCCACCTGTTTCCTTTGTACTTGCCTTGCTTCACAGAACTTTCCTGCTCCCCTTTAATGTGACGTGCTTCCTGATCCACCCCTGCTCTATCCACCCAATTAGCCAACTCACAAAGCAGAAATACCAGCTTGATTCTGTATCATCGGAGGCTTGTCTGAGTTGAGAGCATAAAAGTCCAGATGCCTAACACAGCTCTTTTCTGAGGATGGATGAGGCTCCTTCCTGCTCTGAGGAAAGCTCAGCCTTGGATTTCTCTCCTGTTTGGCCTTGTTGGAGCACAGATCAGCTACAATGGCCCCATAGAGAAAGGATGAGACACCCATTTCAGAAAAGAGCTCTAGTTTCTAGCCCAGGAGCGCCTTGGTGGCTACACATTAGATAATCGCCCATCCACGCATGGCTTTGGGCCAGCCCCTTGCTGCCTCGGTCTCATTTTTCACACTGTACTGGGTTGAGGCAGTTCTGAGAACTTCCTGTTAGTGCTGACTTTCCTTTCTTCATCCCTGGATGGGTGGGGGAGGCAGCTTTTGAGGGAAGCTTTGGCAAATTCCCAGCTGTTGGCTGCTGTTTAGCTCAAGGTGTCGTTTATGCCTCTGTTCTGGGCTCCCTGCCTCTGCCGATGACACAGCACGGCCATTGTAGGGTCAGCTCATCCTCCTGCCCATTCTATGGGCTTCAGGGCCACAGCTTTCCTGGCTGATTCATCCTTTACTCTCAGAAGGTAAGATAGCAGGGAGAAGCAGACATTGGTGACAGCCCGTCCTTCCTYTTTGTACTTTGGAAGAGCTGATGGATGATCCAGCCTGAAAAGGAGACAATCAAGTGAAAGAGATGCCTGCTGTCTGCAGGACCAGACTCGTGTGTGCAGTGCTCACTCCTATGCATTCTGGGCACGTCAACTATCAACTTACAGGATAGAAGAGTAGGTGGCAAATTGTACCTGTTTTGCAGTTGGCAAAATAGAGGCAGAGAGCCGCATACCCGAGGTTTCAAGATTTCAGTTCCAAGTACCAGAACCTGTGCTCGAGCCTTCCAAGTCCTTGCTTGATACTTTCTGCTTACATCTACCTGGTACGCTGTCACACAGAAATGCAAAGTGTTATTGAGTAGCTAAGTAGCATCTTCTCTGGGTTAATGCCTCCCTGGGTTCTGTGAAGCCATGGACTCAGAATATTTAGCCAGCCAGGGAAGACTCGAGAATGTAAACTGCTTTCGGTCCCTAAGAGCCAATAGTGCAGAGAAGGGGGAAAGATGAAACAAGAGGAGATCCATCAAGGCAGACATCAGCCTAGGAACTCTCTTCCCTAATACTTGAAAAGGGCACGCGATGCTGTTCCTTCCTGCTTGAAATCTTGTGACTACACCATGAAGRGAAGGAGCAGAGCATGAGGGACAGGGCATGGTGTGGGGAGTACCCCATTCATCAATCCTTTGTTACCTTATCGAGAAGATGGATTCTTAGCACGTGGGGTGTGGGGTGCAKTCATCTTAGACTTCAGTCTCAGGGAGTGYGAAGAGGGCGGCTGAAGTTTCGAGAGGAATGAATTATTCTGCCTGACTAAAAAGACACAAATGCAGTCAGGAACACAGCAGGAGAGGAGAGAGAGGCAGAGGCAGAGAACAAGCTTGTTGGAAATGATTCAGAGCTGAGCTCTGAAGATTTCAGAGGTACTACTAGAGTGGTGCAGAGAGAACTCTGGCGTTTGGGGCAAAGGGAGGTGAGGGTAGAGAGACATGATGTGATATGAGCAGGCTTTCGGGAAAGCCATAGGCCTTCAGGCATGCTGTATTGCATACAYCCCACCCCACCCTGCAGGAATAATTATCTTCAAAAGTCTGGCTTGCTATGGACAGTCTGTAGGGTCTACTCTGGGAAGATCTCACTGTACCAATGCGTGAAGGCCACTGGGGAAAAGGCCTCCAGGGTCATGAAAAGCCAAATGCAAAAACTTGGTATTTGTCACRAATTCTTAATTTGGCTCTGCTACTTGCCTGAGAGAGAGCATGTCTATACTCTTCTATACTCTTCCCTCGGAGTCTCAGGCTTCCTATATATAAATGAGGATAAAGTGATAGCTTCATTTTTGGTGTGTTGTGAGGGCTAAAATGTTAAAAAAAAGAAGCTCTCTATTCAGATGGAAATAAACAGGCAGGTGACAGTGTGGACAGCCTATGGGCTGGGTTTCTAACCCATAGGCTTCCAAGCTGGGTCTTGAGAATGAAAGACTTATGCCCGTAGGCTTTCAAATGTGGAGATTTTTAGCTCAGGGTACTTAAGTCAGACACTTATTGCTTTAGGCTTTGAATGCCTATGGCCCAGTACTCAGCAGCTAGTAGAAAGAGTGCCTATCTGCTGGAGTCAAGGCTCTCAGCTCTTAGCCTTGGCAGATGTCTGGAAGCCTTCCACTGGCTGGCACCTGCAATTCTTCCACTTGGCTCTTTGTAGTGTTTCCCACAGTCTTACCTTTGTGCCCACCGGTGCCTGCTCAGCACCTTTGCAGTCCTTTGTCATCTCCTCTCTGGCATCCTCAGGGCCTTACAGTAGTAGATAGCATTCTCTCAGAGTCACGTACCTGAGCTGGAAGACCCAGGGATTTGCTTGTTCTTTGTGCAAGCAGCTTAGTTCATTCTACCTGTGATAAAGGCTAAAGATAAAATACAAATTTCTAAGACCATTTCAGAGGAGATTTAGTGGAGATTGCTGTTATAACACAGCAGGGCTAATAAACAGGAAGAAAGCCTGTACTGACCCAAAGAGACCAAGAAACAGACTGCTTATATTGCCTCACTCAAGAGGCTGGGGTACACTCATGTACGACTTCCTTTGTTGCCAGCAACAAATTATACATGTGCACAGCATCTTCTCTGCCAACCACAGGCTTGCTGCTGAGTTATTGGGAGAAGAGGTTCCCAATGCTATGAGACAGGTGTGCCACCCAGTGCCACTRTAGGCAAGGTTATCTCAAGGTCACCAAGGTTGCATATAGCTTAGGTATAGTCTCCAGAAGGCAGGGCAAACTATGTGGAATACTTGTAATGAAAGAAAAGGCAAAGGCCATGGCTTCAACATCAGGCATACTCACTGCAGGCTTTTCAGCTACAGCAGAAATTATCTTGAAGATGAAGTATTCAGAGTAGTCAGCATATTGAGTTGACAGTCCATCTAGTCCTAAAAATCAGGATTGTTTGGATGACAGCTCCCTGCTCAAGGCATCCAAGCACAAGCAGACAGTCTGACAGCTGTCAATCAAGCAGCTAAGTGCCTTACTCCTAAAAGCTTCAATTATTCAAAGGGGAAAAATCAGTAGTATTTACATCAAAGATTTAATATTTTATTCAGGAAACTTTGTCCAACAGTACTGACCTCTCTCAGCCTAATACCTTTAGGCAGGGCTGGGTCAATCCATCTGACTCASAACTGTATGATGCATTTGAAGTACTTTATGCTAGGCCCTGTGTAGCCTGAGCATAGGACAACCCATGAATGGAAGTGATTGACAGTTCTCGGATGATGCTAATAGAGAACACGGAGCAGTGTGAAGAAGTACTGGACTTTGATTTAGTGTGAAACGTAAAAAGAAACTTTGAACTCAGTAAAGTTATTTATACTGAAACATGGACTGGAGGAAAAAATGGCTGAAAAACAAAGTGTGTTAGAGTGATGGAATTACCAAGGAATTCTCAACATACTCTTCTCTTAGACAAATTGTCTATTCGACAAAGATTTTTATTACATTTCATGTTTTGTGTATGTCTGTGTATGGGGAATTAGGTGGGTTGAACATGTCATAACTCAGGGTTGGAGGTCACACCAAAGAACAACTTGCAGCAGTCAGTTTTCTTTTTCCCTTTTCTTTTTTTAAAGAGGTATTTACTTTATTTATTTGAGTACACTGTAGCTGTCTTCAAACACACCAGAAGAGG